>JAQGBH010001854.1:0-28551 GCA_034698265.1 Sminthurinus aureus
TGGCCGTAGCCGAAATATACTGATTTCATGTCACGATCACTAATTTCGGTCTCCAAATGCCCAAGAAAACGCGGAGTCTATGTCAGATATCTTGGTGAATGCAAGCTATAGATATTTGTTTTGAATTTCAAAACTGTAAAACCATCTATAGAAAAATATCCATGTTTATCTATTTTCCATGTACACTGTACAATATACAATAACTCAAGTTCAGTCAAGTTTGCAAAATAAAAATAGATGAACGAGGGAAACTGGAAAATGGATTACATCTAAATTGTGAATTATAAATTAAAGTGATATTCACTTATAATTTATTATTTATTAATTTTTAATAATGATGTCTACAGCTGTTTGCCGTCTACTCAGAACTCGGAATAATAAATGGTAGTTTCCATTTCTTCCTTGTTTTTGTCTTTTCCTGTGGCTTCTGGTTTTGGTTTCACATCCCTCGGCTATTAATTTTTTTGCTCTCTGCCCACTCATCGCCCTCATCAGTAACCTCATCGTATCAGTTTCAGTATCAGTGCAGGTGACAAGAGAGTAAAAAAATTATGATTTGACATTTACTCTTTACTCATGAAAGTTGAAATACAATACACTTTAGTCTTCTAGACTTGAAACTAAAGAGAACAGAGACAAGAGAACATAGTATTTGCCCATTTATAGACAAGAGCAAGAGATTACAGTACAATATATTATAATATATTATCATGTACCCTGTAAATTTTAAAAAATGCATCATTGTTGTAATGGGATCTTGTGTACATACACTTGTTTGTTGTTTGTTGTCATTTGTATTTGCATTTGCATTTGTATTAGTATTATTGTACTGAAAAATCCACAATAAATACAAGAAATGTAAAATAACCCATAAAAAGTTTGAAAAGTTCCAAAGAAATGGAAAATATGAATGTAAAATAATGATGATGCGTCATTAGACATCAGACTAGAGACTACACATTTTTCCTTTGTATTTTTTATAGCCCATTCAGTATTTAGTACCAACAACAAGTAGGTAAGTGAAGAGGTTACTCGCATATACTCATCCTCCTCCTCCTCCTTCACCCTTCACTAATAAGGAAGAACATTTCATTTTGTACTCTGTATTTTCTAGTTTCAAGACATTAAATATTAGACATGTCACTGTGCAGTATGCAGTGTGCCGAGTCATTTTGCGGGGGAACTTTAACAATGCATAATAGTAAATCCACACTGAAGACTTTAGACACTGTGTGACATGACACTGCCGAATGTCGAATGTCGAATGGCGGATGACGAATGACCAAGTCACTCATTTCTCATTTCATTTTTTTCATTCGATGTTCGTCGGCGGCGAGAAGAAACGAGTGTATTTTGATACTTGATACTTTTTAGAGTGCCAATATGCCAATAAAAAAGTTGGCTCGTAGTAATAACCACGTTCACAATTCACAATGCAATGATATTCATGTTCATAGAAACCAGTACAGAGTACAGAGTACACAGTTATTATGGCTTATTGCATTTATGTGCGTACAACACTCACAAATACTACACGCATGTTTCATGTGTATAAATAATAAATACATACCCAATACTCAATACTCAATATTCAATACTCAATAGTCAGTACTCATTACTCATTTTTATTTGCATAAGATATTTGCAGTTGAGCGTCAAATTTCTGTCTGTCTGTTGATCTATCTATCTATCAGTTATATACATTATACACATTATACAAGTATGCCCGTCTCTTTCAACTTTAACTTACTATCAGTTATGAGTTATCAGTTGTTCCTTACTTTGACTTTTGAGTTTTGAGTTTTGACTTTTAAGTAAGAGCTTTGACATTCAAGTTTATCATACGATATTTAATATTTACACAAGTATCTGTATCACGTAATAATTTACATAATACATAAAATTTGAAAAAAAGGTTGAATTTTTGTGAAATTCTGTACCAGTTAAAAAAAGTCAGGTGAAAATATGATAAAAAAACAGCCCAGTCAACAGTTGAGCACTGAAGCAAAATCTCTGATGTTTGATGTTTTTGTGTTTGGTATACAAAATAATGCTTGCAAATTTTTCAGGAAGCTTTTCTGTCAATGTTTTCCGTGTAACTGATAACTGTGGTAGTATTTATAGATATTTATTTATTTAACAGGATTTTTTAAATTTTAATGAAGCACATCTCATATCTCATATCTCGTATCTCATCATATAAATAAAAAAGACGCTCGTAAAGATCAAAAAGATGTTAGAGGCATTAAAATTAACTCGGTTCGGTAGTTTTCCTGTAAATATGTATTCGACTGATGAAGAATGTATATGTATTTAGTATGTAGGTGATAATACTAATAATACTAATAATAATAATAATAATGTGCATGCACATGATGTCTCATGTATGAGTTACGTTGAAAGTATGATGCATGATAAATATTTGACGTGACGATAGAATTATTATTTATTTATTTGCATAGTTCATGTTCACCGTGTTTTAAGTTTTAATATCGATAGTTATGCATTCGGGAGTTGGAACATGTATATAATATATATACTTTGGATTCTGGTGGTATTTCATAATTCATAATGTATCCATAAATATAAGAGACTGTGAACTGCGAATGTATGGGAAAGTAATAAAAAGTATATTAGACACTAGACACATACTATATATTATTAAGCACCTAATAATAATAATAATATATTATTATTAGTATTAGGTGCTTCTATCTCTATTTACTATTTACATGTGTAGAATTGAACTTTAGTTTGTTCGGTAGTCGACCTATGTGTATGTTTTATTTACTTACTACTTTACTTTTTTACTTCCACAAAGGAAAAGCCAAAGCCAAAGCAAAAGGATTGTCTCTCTCATTTCCTTTTATTTAGTATTTAGTTTTTAGTTTCATAAAATAACTTTGTCTGTTTGTTGTTTGTTCAGTCACGAGTCGTCGCTGTTCACTGCAGAATTTTAACACGTTACATGTTACATGTACTAAAATAAATGTATAGTATTGGTAATCTGTAGCATAAATATAGAATACAAACTAAATACATAAAATCCTTGATATTTTTAGTCTCTGTATCACATTCACCATTCTTATCACTAAAGAGGAAAAAATGAGCGATAAGAAAAGTATTAGAGTTTAGAGTAGTTAGCTACAAATATCTGTATTCGTCTCACATACAGTTATTTGATTTTCCCTTTCATCCTAAAAATATTACATAACTAAAATAAAATCATATTATCCACTGTGTAACTTTGACTTCAATTCCATTAACTTATATTATTATTTACATGTATTTTCCAAATTTCCAAGTCATTTGCACTTTATTATGTAGTTTTTATACAGACTGCAGACATTTCATATTTCAAGTTTTGCAGTTATGAATTATGAGTAGGGTGTATAATTTTGAAAACGGGGGTGTGCTAAGTCAAATAGCAACTATCAAATCAAATTGAATTTCTATTTCTATTTTCTATTCTCAATTATCAATTATAGTCCATGATTGATTTTTTGCTGTTATGCAAATAAATAATATCAAGTCTCAAAAGTCTGGAGTCTTTTGATTCTTGAGTCTGGAAGTTGGTAATATTTCGATATTTGATATTGTATGAAATTTCTACCTTTTTTCTGTTTCCTTCTCACTGAGCACTGAGCAATTTGCATTATTATGGAATCTCCACCTTTTTTTCAGGATTTTTTCATTACATAATGTGTACAACGTCCAGTGTAATGCACTTGATTGATAGTTTGTCTGTTGGTGTAATGGCCAATTTACATGCAACACCACCAACCATCAACTATCAACTATCAGCTCTAGCCATAATATTCAAAGAAAAAGTAATAAAAGTAAATATCTCTATCACCTCTGCTGTCTGTTGTATATTGCTCATGTAATATTCAATATGTACTCTACACTTTTATTGTAAGTAAACAATAAACTAGTGATCAGCGATAAGATTTTGTATCATTACATCTACGTCCAGCGTACAACAGGCAACAGTCAAAGCTGGAGAATGGACAATGGAGAAACAGGATTATTGCAGATTTTGAATTGGATATCTTCTCCAATTTACCATTTACTATTTACAAGTTACAAGATACTTATGCTGGATTGTTATTTTGCTATTTTGTTATTTAGCTTTTTGAGTTTTTAGTTTTAGTTGGTTTTTGGACAAGTTTTACGAGTAAAGTACAGAGTATAGAGCACAGAGCACAGAGTATCAAGTATGAGGAAGAAAAGGAGAGAATGTACTTAGAATGTAGAATATTTATGTTAATATTTATGGAAGCGTAAAATGGGAGCCAAAAAAGGAAATTGCTTAATGATGAAAAGTAAAATGTGGAAAGGCTTGGTCTGGTTTTCTTTTTGCCTAGCATTTGCTTTTGGTTCTAGATCCATTAATCTCTACACTGTACACTGCACAATGTGTAAAATCTAGAAGAACTAAGTAAATATGATAGAAAAATGCAAATGAGATGTAGACTGTAGATTGCAGATTGTGGACTGTGGACAATATGTGTGCGTGTGCATACATATTATTGGACAATGAACATTGTGCATAGTGCATATGACTCAGGCTGATTTTCTCTAAAGGTTATGATTTTTTCCCAATTTATCCATATATGAGAAAAATGGGAATCATGCAGATGCTTTGTACTTTGTACAAAGAGGATAGAGAGTACATGCAAACCTTGAGCTTTGAACAGTGAACAGAGCTGATACCTAAACCTAAAACCTAGCAATAATTATCATAATGGTGGAAAACCCATCTTTTCTAAACTATTATTCTCTGTATACTTATACTTAGGCATAATATTTTCTGTCATTTCATTGTCGTTTTCGGGCAAGTCTGTAGAATTATGAATTCTGAATAATGAATATTGTACTTGTTCATTTATTATTTTTATGGTGCTACTTGAGACTTGTAGATACTAAAAAACTAAAATATCATGTGTATTTTACTATTTTTGCCATATAATGAAATAGTGAGAAACGAGAACACTTACCATGTCATGTACATTTTGTACATTTTGTACATGATAAAGTTAATCTTATCTAAATGCACCAAGCCTTTTTCTGGATTTTGGATTTTGAGTGATATGCATAAAATACATGCAATAAAAATGATGGAGAAAGGTGAGAAACGTTTTGTAATAATAAGTACAAAAGGACCAAATATACTACACATTATACATACACTGTTGACCTCCGTCCGCATCCACCAACCTCATGTTTTTTTATACCTTATTTATTTACTCAATTGCCAATTGTTGATGAAACTCTACTTATAGTTAAAAAACCATGAATCATGGACCATGGATAAAAAAACTCATAATATTACTGGCGATTAGCCATACTACTTACAACGCCCAACTGTAATCATAATCATAACCATTAACCATAACCATTATAAAATGCAAGTGTGAATTTGCTACTTGCTGATTACTGCTGTTGCTGTTGCTGATACTGATACAGTAACTGGTGTAAAAATTAATGAGGGAGATCAATACGAACGATGAACGATGAGGGTTTGACGTTTAACATAGAACATGGAACATAAAACATGCAACATAATCACGAAAAATGATATCATAAAACCTATAGGCCTAGTTTTATCATTGTTTTAGTTATAAATGCAGAGTGCATTTATAATTTATAGCAAAAATGTGAATTTATAGAAAAAGTGCAAACTCGTACACTTTTGATTTATGACTAGTGCAATGGTGAAAATAGAGATAAAAGAGCTTTTTCATAAAGATTTGCTAAATACCCCAAATCTTAATAGCAATACCAGTATCAAGATCAAGATGAAGATGAGCATCAACATTGTGCTGTCGGCATCAGCATCCGCATCTCTATCGGATGCTTTTAAGTGTTCAAGCCTAGTCTTTTATTTATATGGACTGCGGACTCTGGACGGAGATGAATGAGAAAAGTAATACTTGATAAGAAATAAATATAAGAAGAGGGAAGAAAGAGTATCTTCCTCTTCTTGTGCACTCTTCAATCTTCCTCTTTTTTCACGTGGAGAAGTGCCGGTGTGTCTGTGTTTGTGCATGTGCATGTCTGTGTTGTATTAGGTATTAGGTATTTGGAAGGTTGGGAGGTGGAGAAAAAAGGGTGCGGATAAGAATAATTGTGATGTGCACCTGTTTTCTCTTTCCACATCTATTCTATCTTATGTAATATGTAATAGGTAATATAATACACAACAATAAGATGAGCTCTCATCCACAATCTATACTATATTATAATATATAAAGTATAAAATTACACATTTACATCCACATCTTAAATTTAACACTGAACACTGAACGCTGACTTTGAAAATTTAAATTTAAATGTGAAACACTACTCTTTTTTTAGTAAATGTTTACTCTGTAAATCTAAAATAATGTTATTGGATACAACAAAATACAAAGGAAACTTAAACACCTTCTGTCTGCTCCTTTCTTGTGATTTTAGTAGTACTTGTTTTTAACTTTATCTTTTATCTTTATAACCTGTGTAATAGCATTAATTGTATTTATAACAAATAAGATTCATCTTCATCTTCATTTTCATCTCCCACCTTAAATTAACTCAATCCCATCCAAACTCCAAACTCCAATCCCTACCCTCCAATTTACAAGATGAGGATTGAGGCTGCTGAAGAATCCAGAATGAATGGGAAATGCATAGAAATTACCAATTACGCATTTTTTGATCATGTTCATGGTTCATGTGTGTATGTAGTATGTAGTGCAGGTAAGTGAGTAAGTAAGTCAGTACTTGTGCGCTGTGCACTGTGCACCCTGAAACCTGGAACCTAGAACCTGGACATAAATAAAATGAAGAGAGGGAGCGATACATATTCTGTATGTGTGATGAGATTTCATGTATGTACAATGTATAGTGTACACCGGTAAACACTAAGTACTAAATAGAAAATACATTGTACATGGCCGGAATGGAATTCCAAATTCCAAATTTCAAGTGTGTAGGATGCTGCGAGAAAGAGAGAGAGAGAGAGAGAGAGTTGAGTCAATAAACGTTTCAAATACATTTCGTCCCTCGACATGAACTTGTTCACTGTTCTGTTTTTATTACTCAACGAAACAATTAAGCCATTCCAAGTCCTATTCTCAGTTCTATTACATTACATTAGAGGTATTTTATATAGATATCTAGATTTTAGATTCTACATCTATAAATACGTGAATGTCTGTAGTCTGTAGGTACTTGTTCCGTTGTTGACTACATTCTACATTCTACACTCTACACTCTACACTCTACACTTTGTCTGTCTTGTATTCATCGGGGGAAGTAAAACAGTACAAGTGTAAGTATTACGCGACTGGAGAATGAACAGACCATTTATCATGACCAAAAAGTACGTAAACACAAAATGTTCAAACTCAAACTCAAACTAAAACTCAGGGCTCAAAGGCAAGGCAAAAGTATCTGTGTAGAATGTAGCATGTATAGAGTATGGAGAATGGAGAGTGGAGAAAGGAGAAGATCAGAGTAAAGAGTACAGAATGTCTTCAACTTGTTCCACTTCTTTCTTGTTGAGATGAAATCTCTTCACTCCGCACTTATTTTATACTCTTGTAATTGTTATGGTTGCATTGAGAAAATAAATAGGGCCAATGTGTTATACCAGTTACCACTTATATATCTCGTATGTTCTATGGATTTACTGTGTGGATGTCGACATTCTACATTCTATATCTACCGTCCGTGGCGATACATTTATCCATAAGACGTAAAACGTATCTATTATATAATACAGAATGTGGGTCCTATTTATATTATGTGTTATGGTAGCTGTATATTGTATATTGTACACACATGTATGTATCATGTGTGTATTATGTGTGTGTGTGAGTAAATGCGTGTAAATGTAAATACTCTGGGAGCTGGGATTTTGGATTTTGGACTTGGCTCATGGAACAGTTCTTTTGATGTGTAATGGGTAATGGGTATAATGAATGGGAATGGGAATGGGTATGTGAATGTGGAGGTAAAAGATTGAAGAGAAGGAGGAGATGAGGAGGTGGAGATGGTGGAGAGAGGAAGTTGTTGTTCATTCAATCTATTGGGACTCGATCTGAGTGAATGTTCTCGGATTAAGTGATTATCTTCGCCTCCTCAGTTTATATGGTACCTAGTTGCTAGACACTAGATGTTAGACACTTACAATTTATACGCAATCCTCCATACTCCATGCTCCATACTCCATGCTCCATACCTTTTTCACACATGTAAAACGTAAAAATCCTCACAATTGCCATACAACGTACAACGTGCTCTTCCATTTCCGATTTGGTTGGATTTGGATTTGGATTTGGATTGGATTTGATTTTATTTGAGAGTTCCGGGTGTAAAAAAACCCGTAGATGTATACATATAGACATAGAGGGTGTTTTTATTTTTTTATCTCCACTGATAAATGAGTGTGGAGGTGGATCCTCTCTTCATAATTTAACCACATGTATTTAGAATCAGAGTAACAGAGTATCAGAACACCAGAATCCTCAGAATCTTGTACTCTTATCCAAAAAATAATAGACCATTAAAATTTACACCATGTTATTACACTAAATACTTGGATACTTGGAATTTTCACCGCCATTTCTTTCAATTCCTCCTTTCCAACTCCCAACTACCAAATCTTAATTCTCAAGTCTCAAGACAAGAGAAATGCTTAGTTGTCAGAATCATTCCTTTACTTTACTTTAATCTTGGTAGGTAATGAAATGAAGTAGAATGAAGAAAATGTAAATCAGTACTACATACTACACTTTCGAGTTTAGAGTTTAGGTAATGTTTATTATATTTTATATTTAATATGTGTTGTGCCTTGTGCCTGCAATAGAAATTTTAGTAGTGCAAATGGTGATATCTATTTATGTCCAAACTCCAAACGCTAAACTCTAAACCGTCAATCATCAATAGTAATCATTGTAATTCATGTATCATAGTTCATACATAATATCTGTATCGTAGTTCATGCTCTCTGCTCCACGATAATTTTTATTGCGCACAAACATATGTAGGTTTTTGACTTATGCTGTTTTCTGTTTTATATCTCAGAATAATAATAATAATAATGTAAGTTGTGCTGTTTACTGTTTACTGTTTAATTGATAGTGAATTTTATGAGATTCTGATCCAGTCATCAATCTACATTCTACATACATGTTGAGCATTCACCATTCAAAAGTCAGTGTCAAAGTGTGCACAAAATATTAAATATTAACTCATATAAACTTGCTATTTTTTATTTGAATGTGAATGTAAGTGTAGCCACGTGTACGAAAGTATTATGATTATTATTTGGTCCGAGCATCTTTTGGTTTATGACTGCATACTATTTATGATGTGCTGGATACTGGAAAGTGGAAAGTGGAAACTGGATACTGAATCTTGGTTTTATTGACTGAGGAGATCATTGACAGACAACAGACAGCTAGACAGTCGAATAAATACGAGAGAGGCCAAAAGACATAGCCAAAACAACCACGATCCACGATCCATTCACGAGTGCAGTATGAAAATGAACATGAGTGAGAGAAAAGGATGAGCCGAGCTCGAATCTCAACTCTTGACTAGCTCATTTCATTTTCTCCTTTTATTTCATTCCCAATACTCGATACTCGTACAACATTAAACATTGAACATTCAGCAGACTCAGGAGTCAGGAGCCTTGTGCCTCGTTGTACAGATTATAGATATTGCACAAAGTGTGTAGTTTGTACATTTGTAGATTTCAGATTGTACATTGTAGACTGTAGACAGAAGGCATTTCTCTCTGTCGCTCATACATTTTCTTCTATATTTGGACTTGTTGTTGTGGATTTTTATGCATGCGTGTACATATTCTTGTATGAAAAAAATGCGACACACATGGATCACGAATACAGCTACAGCAAAATACAGCAGCACATGCACTTGAAATCAAATTGAAATATTGTGAGCTCTTCTCCATGGCGGCAACAACAACGACAACCACAATGGCAGTGGTTCTTCCAGAATCAGAATCAGTATCAGAATCAGAATCAGAATCAGTATCGTGATTGAAATTGAAATGATGATGGCAGCTCTATAACCAAGTTAGTAGTTAGTTGTAGGATGTAGACAAGAAACCCAACAACTTTTCATACTTTAGATTACATGAGACAAAAAAACAATAGGTGAAATGTAATACGTCATACATCATACATCATACATCATACACAACATTCAATACACAATATGATCCACAGGAATTTAAAAGTACAGCTCAAAACTCACCAAACACTGTGAATTCTAAATTCTTTTTCTGAAAGCTGAACTGATCAAGAGTCTCGAATTGGTAGTTGAGTTTTGATGTAATTCAGAATCAGAATTCAGCTCCTGAAAATTTTTATGTACACGTATGTATTCCGTGTTGCATGATACGTGATACACTGATACACTGATCTCTTAGTACAACTGGAGAATGGAAAATCAACTTCCTTGTTCTACATTCTACATTTTACTCATATTATAGACAGCACATCCGGTAGAAAAATTTCATTATGATTCAGCATTCAACTCTCAACTCTCAGCTGAACTGATTGATTATTGAATTGACAATAGACATTTTCCACATGTTTTACCCCAGTAGGTTTGTTTTTAAATTATTACAGACCGACTGATGGGGAATCAAAAATGAAACATAAACACAACATCATCAAAACTTACTAAATAAAATAAACGTACAGTTTGAAGTGTACAGATTAGGAAGTGCAAAGGATGGTTTGTTTAAGGTAAAAGGTAAGAGGTGCTTTAGAAAGATTTATGAAGAGGAAAGCCGAGTTATATCATTTAAAACTCATGGTAAATGGTAAATGGCGGGGTAAGTAGTAATAAAAAAATGTATGCAATTTGTAATTTCCCAGAGAATAATAATTATTTAGTCAGATTGCTCCGTGGATGTATGAGTGAATTAATGAATGCATTCATGCAGATTCATTCCGGTTTAATTCAACTCCACTCAACCCAACTCAACTCAACTCAACTCATCTCATTTCATCTTATCTCGTCTCATTTGGCTAATAATAATGATAATGGGTCCGGTTAATTGTTCCACTTCCTAATTTGTCCATTATTTTTCCATACTCCAAACTCCATACCTACATGATCTTCATGATAGTCATCATCCTCATGATATTCAAGATATTCATGAGGATGGAGGATGGAGGAGAAAATGCGAGAAATTCCCACTCATGTCAACATTGACGAGATGGAATAAGTATACAACATGGAAAAGATGGAGAAATGAATACAGATGGAGAAAAATTAGGAGATGGCGAAACCTCAGCCAAGAGCAGAAAGCTAAAGAGAGAGAACCACTGTCACGTGGTTTACAAATATTAAAATATGCAGTATGTACAAAATACAAAACATGTGGTCAGAGGACGAAGACGGTGAACGAACGATAGAGAAAATACAAGATAGAATGCGTATGAGTGCCAGTGCGAGTACCATTGGTCAATTTAGCCATGTACGTCGCACTGGACTTTATACAGTTTTGTATGCACCTCGTGTCTATTCTCTGTTTTATATTTTATATTATGTATTTTGTAGCTACAAGTTGGAACTTGGACTTGGACTTGAATTGTCCCTATTAAAAAAAGAAGATGCACTGATCTCTGATCTCACTGTGGTCGTCCTGATTTCTGTTGTTTGTTGTTTGTGCCTTGTGCTTTGTGCATAGCGTCGTCGTCATCATCGGCATCGTCATATTGTAATGGCAGTATAATTATTATTATTCTATGTATATTGGATATGCGGTACATAATGTGTGCATAATGTGTTATGTATGTCTATGTCTGTGTCTGTATCTGTATTTGTTTGTTATGCATGGAAAATGGAAATAGTTGACTTTGACTAGTCAGGAACAAGAGACTGAGACTGAGACTGAGACCGAGGCGAGTGTGAGACTTAGTGTGAGTGAGAATGAGTGAGTGTGAGTGTGGGGGAGCCGCATGTATAAAAAGTAAAAAGTATCCATATATGGACACTCCAACTTTTTTCAGTCATCAAACCGAAACAAGTCCAAAATCTACAAGAGTTGATACATACATCCAAACTCTAAACTCTAAACTCTAAACTCCAAACTCCAAATGTTTCTGCCAGCCAAGATCCAAGATCCTAGATTCAAGATCCAACAGTCAAGAGTCAAGAGAGTCAAGAGACATGCACATGGAATCAAAATTCACGGAACAAAATGGAATGGAGATCACAGAACAGAAGAGAACACAAGACAACACAGCTCAAGAGAACAACAGACAAAAGCATGGCAATACATGGACATTTTTCTCTTCCTCAAATATTTCACTTACAGACAGATATTTTATGCAAATCCATATTTGAATTTTCTCTATGTACAGCCTGAAATGCACAGTGTACAGTGAACATTCTACTACACATAACACACGTTTTTACTCTCTGAACTCCATCCCAAAAACAAACTCATAAATTCTTCAATTACAGGACAAATATCTAGCTACAAAATACAAAATACAAAATACAACATTTTCTTTACACCAACAAAATCTTTCCATTTTCCATATACAATGAGCAACGTGGAATACTCAAAATGCAATACAAATTTTTGAAATAATAAAATACAAAAACATAAAAATACTTTTAGTGTTGTGTGTGCAGTGGACTTTTTGCAAATTAAAAATAATGTTGAGATGAGTATTTTTATTTTTATTTTCATTTTCATTTTTGTCGATGATTGAAAGGATGTAAACTCGTCTCTATTCTAAATTTTTGGACTCGAGACTCCAGACACAAGACGTTTAGGCTTTTAGAGTTTGAGAGTGAAAATAGAAAAACAGCAACCTAGAAAAACAATTTGTCCAATTATCTTTTCTTTCACTTACAATTAGTCATTTCACCCGTTTTACTCTTTCAGCTGCTAGTTGTTTCTCTGTAATATAATTTTGTTTGGCCAAACCAAAACCAAAACCAAAATTCAAAACTCATGATCATAACTTTTCTGCTAACTGGTTACTGGTTAGCATAAGACACAAATAAATATCCTACTTTTCCGTTTTACGATTTGAAATGAGCGAGTGCTGCATATTTTTAATTTTTAATGCTCATGCTATGTCCAATGCCTAATATATACAGGATGCAGTTGAGATTCGAGAATTGAGCTCGGTCTCTGCACCCAAACTTCAAGTACAAGTACTAAATGGTTAACAAATAGAGTTCTGTCTTCTGTCTGTAACTTCTCGTAGCTCGTAACTCGTATCTCGTATCTTTTCCTACGATACTAATGAATAGAAAATAGAAGCGTTGTCAATGTAAATGCGAGTGCGTGAGTATGTGTCATTCTACATGTATGTTTTTTTTCTGTTCAGTTATTCAAACACTGTACACTGTACAGCGCATTACAGCATTCATAAAAATATTTGCAATAACATTACATTTGCAAATTATGTGTGTGTTGTGTTATGTGCTGGATTCTCTTTATTCATAAGTCGTAGAGTCTTCTTCGTTCGTTTGCTCGTTCGTTCAGTTGGCCGGTCGCTTCTTCCACGCCTTTAATTTTAAACTCAAACTCAAAGCTCAAAACTCAAAAGTCAAGTCACTGTAGAACAAGCTGCAAAAATGTGGAATTGCAAATCAGTCCATTATCCATTATCCATTCTCCATTATATCTGTATACAATATTTTACACGAGGAATGAGGAATGAGCCTTCATATATCTCCATTCTGTTATTTGTATTTTTCATATACATATTTCTCGTCTCTCTCTCTCTCTGGTTCTGTTTCTCTTTCTGTCTCTGTTTCTGTCTCTGGCTCAAAGGAAGAATCATTTTATTCCTTCTCTATGTTTCCAGCTTGTCTTCAAAATCCATAAATTTCAAGGCACAAAATTATTATCTGTACAGTGTGTAGAGTGTGTGGTATGTAAAAACTGGTGACTGGTGTGTGTATAAATTAAAATTCCATGTTTACGTCAATGTCAAAAATAAATGCTAAATGTAGTTTTTGTTCCTATATTTTCCACACATTCAAGATTCAAGCTAAATTTTAATTTTAATTTCAACTCCAGTTATACAACATTTTCCACACTCCACACTCCACACACATTTCATTCTACACATTCTAATCCCTAAAATGTGGTGCTATACTTTTGCCTTTTACTGTTTAATTCCTACTTGAATTCTACACTCTATATTCTACACATTTCATGTTTGTGCATAACATGTGCACATTGTGCATACAGCACACAGGACATGGGAAATATCATGCTGTATCGGTAATCAGTGGCAATGAGTGTGTGTGCATGTGCATAACTCTACCTCTTTTTATTTTTGCTTTATCTCGCCAAATGAATTTTGCATGTAATTTTACTCGTGCACTTTGTCTAGATTCTAGAGTCTAGAGTCTAGAGTCTGGAGTCTGCACACTTTACATTTTACACGAAACAACCAACATGGGTAATTGGTACTTGCTAAAAGTCACAACTGATAACGTACGAGTTTTGCGTAAATTGCAAACTATATTATAGTGCACATTGTACAGAAAAATTCCATTAGTCATGGAATTGTAAAACAGAATAGACAAATTTGACAGTTTTCATGGCGCCACAGCTCTAATGCTTAATATTCAATACTCAATACTCAATATCCTATCCGTTTTTCAGTAGCCTGCAAAATACATTTGACACAAAGTATTTATAGTTTTTAGCCAATGACTTGATTCTTGATTCTCGATTCTCGATTCTTGATTTTGCACTTTGACCGTCATTAAACTTAAAGCATGGAGGAGACATGAGAAGTGTGGGTAGGAATAGCAAAAAAGAGTATAGGTAGAAAAGGAAATCTGTTGTGTCTATGAAGAATGAAGAGTTTTAAATTTCCTCATCACCGACATCCGATGAGATGGAGACACGACAAACAACAAGACAAGAGAAAAGAAGACAAAGTCAAAGAAAGATGAAAAGATGACCTCGTCATCAAAAACCATCAACTACCTCAATAAACTAGTCTCGATTCTCGACTCTCGACTCTCGATTCTCGGCTATTGACACGCATCGAGTCTCGAGTCTCGAGTCATCAAAATAACGATATTTGTACGTCGTAAATCCTAAGGCATGCTTTTCATAGTTAATACAACATAATATAATTTCGTACACATGTGGTGAATAATACAGTGAAATGTAGATTCGAATGATTGTCTCATATTTTCCATGTTGATTTTCATCGATGCTCTTTTTATCGACCCTTCAACATTTGGGCATAAAAACACTGGATCAATTTCATTTACTTTTCTATAAACTCTCTTTTATTATTATGTCAAAGTTTATTCATTATTCACGCACTAGATTCTAGTTTTGACTAGATTCGAGACTCGACCAAATTTTATAGATTAAGCATGTTCAATGTTCAATGTTGATGAATGAAATTGAATACGATGACGAGATATTGTAAATTATAAGCTGTAATTGATCACCTTATCATCATAGCTATTTATATCTACATTGTCCATTTGTAATTCGTGTACTATTGAAAATCAAAGATTGAAAAGTAATTAAACTTTATAATCAAGTGGTAATTGAGATTGAGGAACTGCTGAAATAGATAGCTAATGAAATGAAATGAAAAGAGAAAAGAAAAGTTGTCAGCATTTCAATTTCCTTTACAATTCTAGATTCTAGATTCTAGATTCTAGGCTCTAGAATTTTGATGACCATAATCATTATTTATTCATATTTAGACATCTCCTTCCGCTCTCATTAATCAAGTATTCTCCTGTAATTTGCTCATTTGAAATGTGAAATGTGAAATTAAACGGGATAACTTTCTGTTCTTGAAATGAGACTGGAAACTTTAAACTACTGCAAAATTGGAATTTGAAATTGCCAAACAATGTTCAATGTACAATGTAAATAATATGTGATGGAATTTTCTACAGGAATAAAAGAAAGCGGTGCGTTTTTGTACTTTGTTTTTTGTTGTTCAAGTTTCAAGTTGTTTTGCTGAGGACTCCGGACTCTAGACTCAGGAGTTGAGACAAAAGACAGAACAGAGCCAATCAAACCCGCGAGTTTTTTGTGAGTAGCGAAGAAAGAAAGATAAAGGAAAGAAGAAGAAAGAGATGCTATCAGTTTCCATTTTCCATCCAGTTGCTTGCAATCTCCATCTCCGCTCAACTCAACTCAGCTCCACTCTTCCTCACGATCTTGCTCTTTTCTCCTCTTCCTCTTCCTGTTTCTTTGTCAACGTAGAGAAAGAGCTAATGGGTTTTGATTTGTTCTTTAGTTTCATGTGTGTACAGTGTACAGTTTTCTGTTTGTAGTTTGTAGTTTGTTCTAGAATGGAATGGAGTGGAATTTCCTTCATTGGAATATCCTCTCTCGCAAACACACCAGAGCAAAAGAGGAAGAAAACAAGAGAGCCAAAACTAAATAATAAATAATATCACTGATAAGAGATATCGGTAATAAAAATTGCACGAGAACAAGAAACGAGAAACAAGACACAAGACAGGAAGAAATGTCAACTCCAAACTCTAAACTCCAAAGTCCAAACCAAACCAAAACCCAAGTTTACTTCTCAAATAATTCCTCATTTGAAAATTAAAACCAAATGTAGACAAAATTCCATGTACATAATAGACAATACAAAATACAATCATATTTACATGTAGTTTTATGTACATTTCAAAAATTCAACATGCCGCATGCTGCATCTAACATGTAAAATTTGTATTTACTACATAATAATCTTTTAGCTATTAAACTTGTTCCCTAATTCATATCTGTATTACAGATTACATGTTAGTATTTTTTCTCCTGTCCACTGTCTACGTCAAGAAAGCAATTATTTACAATCATGTTAAAAGTTTAAACTCTCCATTCCACTACTATCCGTTGGAAATCTCATTAGTAAAAACAAAATATTCAACCAGAATTTGGAAAAACTAAAACCAAAGTTCGTAAATCAATATGTCTCATGATTCTTTTCATAAATATTTCAAATGGTTGTCATTGTCATTGTCACTGACATGGCTCTAGGTTCTATGTTTTAGTCTATAGGTTCTGGGACCATATTTTAGATTTAGATTTTTCGGGGAAAGTATCGAGATTCTAGATTCTAGATACACCCAAAACTGATTTTTTTCCATGATTATCATAATCAATGATCATGATAAAAATGGAAGGACTAAGAGGACTTTTAGTCAATACATTTACAGAGACGGGGAAAGTAATATCTACATGAAGTTGAAGATGATGGTTAAAAAGTGATTTAACATGTTCTGTGCTCTATCTATCACTCGGTCGGTATTCCATATTCCACATTATTCATGCACATGTGTATTTGATATGTAATGGTATTGTTTGTGGGGGCGGGCGGCATAAGAGCAACACCAATCTTGATTCTTTCTAGATTCTTGATGGTCACCATCATCTCTCAATAATAGTGTGTGTAACATGCATGTGTCTTGTGACTTGTGTAATATGAGCAGTGAGCAGCCATAGAATTATGGATACATTTTTTCTATGCAGATTCAATCTTAAACATTTTGATCACTCCATCCTAGATTTACTTCTGTATATGTAGCAGGCATTGCACATTGTACAATGTACACTGTACGTTGTACTTATGTAGAGAATTGAGCATGGACATCCCATACTTTTATTTATCTCTTGAAATCCAGTCCAAATCAAGTCAAGTCAAGCCAAGGAGTGAGTTTTGAAGAAGCTTCTTGGTCTTACATCCTCATTTTTTCCCTTTGATTGTGTTACAATACACCATATAAACTAAAATCTATATACAATCGACAATAAACGAAACTACAAACTAGAAACTAGAAACTAGAAACTAGGCTACCCACACACATAAACCGAGTATACACACACTTATATTTTATTATGGACATTAATATGCATATTTCATATGCCCACGAATTTTTTTCTAATACCTACTACCAAATGTCTAATAATGCTCCTATATAAAAATACATGTACACATGCGTTTAATACGGGAGATGTGTAATGTCTATGGATCAACAATAAAAAAGCAAATGACAATCTACATTCTCCAGGATGGAACTACCTACTATCTACTGCCTGCTGTATTATTACCACTGGAATACAGAATACAGAATGGAGAATGTAAAATGGAGAATAAAGTGAAGTAGAGACGAGAAGACAGTAGAGCACTTACATTTTTATATTCGTATTCATATTCCTATTCATGTTGATGCCAATTGCATATTGAGAAAGAATTGAGAAACAAGGGATGAAACGGAAAGTTATTGTAAATACGTGAATGAATTCAAAATTCAAAATTCTAAATTCAAAATGTAATGAGGAAATACGAAATATTGTACATGTAAAACTGGAATTGGGTTATTTCCTCAAAAATACTACATAAAAGTGTAGAGACTAGAGACTTGAGACTTGAGTTGCTCCTACCTTTACTATTTTCTATAAAAACGAATTCATTTTTTACATCTGTGAGTTTCAAAATGAGGAAATTGCAAGGATTTTAAATTCTGAGCAGTTTTCAACAACCATTCAGCACCTTGACCGTAACAAGTAAAAACTCGATGCATAATTTATGTACAATCTACAGTGTACAAAGTACAAGGTACAGTACGTAGCCTATAAAAAGCCAAGAGCTTATACTTTGTAATCATACATTCTCATATGTACAATGTACAATGTACAGTGTGCACTGGAGTTTTAGATGGATAATGTAATAATAATAATATGATAAGAGATATAAATCTTATTATGATGATATATTATGATGGATAGATGCCTTTTATAAGGCAACATGATGATGATGCACCTGAATTCCGAATTCCGAATCATGTATTGTATCAGCGAGATTCATTGTTGCTAGTTGTAGATACATAAAGCTGGATACAGAGTACAGAGAGTATAGATAAATCCATTTGTTCGTATTCGTAAACATAGCTCCGAGGGGCTCAAGTTTCTCGTTGATCTACATGTGCATTTAGTATTTGGATTTTGTACAATATTTTGGATGGAGGAAGAAAACAGAGTTTGTCTCCTCCACCCATCAACATCAACATCAACCTCACCATCAAATTTTGACTGTCTGGATTTTTGCTCGTCACTTTACATTTGGATTCCCTTTCTTCGCCTCTTTCGTAACCATGTATCTTAGATGTACAATGTGCAGTGTACACGTAAATATAAAACAGTGGACTGAGGGTAAGTTTGCTGACTGGATTCTAGATTCTAGATTCTAGGTTCTCTGGATCCAACTTGAAACCAAAGAGGAAAAATAGTGACTGACTTTTATATTTCCTCGTCTATTGTGTTCACAAACCAGCTCAGGACAAAGACGAGGACGATACCGGAGACAGGCCAAGACGACAGCAGTCTACTACCGACAATCGACAAGTCAAAATCAAAGTCAAACTCAAAGTCAAATCCATAGCCAAAACCAAAACCAACTCATCATCACAATCAAAGTTTAAATCTTTCCGGTTTCTCCTATTTTTCCAAGATCCAAGATCGGGAAAACTTGACTTGCTTCCATTTTCTTTCTTTTTCAATGAATTCCCCACAAAATTAAGTAAACGCAGAGACAGTCTAATGTCTAATGTCTAAACATTGAATATTGAAAATAGGAAATCGAAAATAGGAAAAGGAGACAAGATCCTGTAAACTTGAAACTGTAAAGTCAAAAGTGTAAACCTCGTTTTGCTTTTTCAAGTTCATTTTGTTGAGTATTTAAAACTGGAAAAGAAAGGTGTATTTTTATGTCAAGTTTGCAGTTTGTACGTTAAGTGTATGTAAATTGTAAATGTATGTGAATCTGTACACATGCATTTTGTAAAATGGAGACAGAGCCTTTAATAGATTCTGACAGCATTCACTTGACGTCTTTTCCTCCTTCCTCCATCCAGAATCCAGACTCACAAATATCTACAAATACAAATACAAATACGAATACGAATATAAAGATGAATATACAAAGATGTACAATATGTACACACGTTTTCAATTCTCTCCTCCAGGCTTCTTATTTGGGAGGTTCGCTTGTTCCTTCCTTCCTTCGTCGTTTTCCTTCTTTATCTCTCCTTTTATCTCTCTCCCTCTCTGTTTTTTTCTCTTGTTTCTCCTTTCAAAAATATAATCAGATGAAGAACTTTGGGATTCAACATTCAAAATTCGAGATTCAAAATTCGAGATGCGAGATTCGAGATTCGAGATGTGAGATGGATGGGCAACGTGCACTCTTCACAGATCTCATTTTCCATCCACCAAAAGGAAAATGAGGTAAATTCACGATTTTCTCCATTTTATTTCTAAATGTATAATCATCATATGAAAGTTCTGGTGAAATACAAACACTCCTTTTCCGCTGCATAAATACTTTTGTAATGTACCAAGAATTGTGATCTTTTGTATTTATTTACTTTGAAACTAATAACTACTAAATAATTGCCGTGAGATTGAAGCCTGTCTTCACTCTTCACTCTTTCAGTTTTGACTTTAAACTTTGATCTTTTTCTGCATAAAAAATAAAGGAAACTGGACAGATTTAATAATTAGATTGATACATTTCTAGACGTTTTTGCATGAGCGGATGAATCTCATCATGTCTACATTTTCAGTCTTAAGCCTTGAATGTGTGACACCTCTCTTTGAAAGAAGAAAAAAAACAAGAGGGAAAATCATCCATTTACCAATGCCAATTCAGAAATTTACAGTCAAAAGTCACGCTTATGTAGAATTTCCAAGATACACAAGAAACAAGACACAAGACACATGACGTCAGTCTAAAGTCTAAAGTTTAAGAGAGAATTTTACATGTTTGTGCTTGGGATTTTAGAGAAATAAGAAAAGAACCAATGTGCAAATAGTGTGAAATATGAAATGGATAATTGGTACATGTACAAAATTTTGAATATCATTAAAAAATACACACAGTTTGAATAGGAAGAAAAGTGGAAATTGGAAATGAAAGAACGTCATTTCTTGTTCTTGTTCCTTTTCTCATGCTTATGCAAACTTTACTTTTCTTTGGCCTACGCAAAAAAAGAAAGAAATATTATTAGTATGCACAACATTCATCTGCTGTTGCTGTGCATTATATATTACATGTTACACATATCCATTTGATTCGACTCCAATTACTGTTATTATTTTTATGAGGACCTCAACACTCAACACTCAACAGTCAAAACTCAACACTCAACGCCTGTCTAGACGGTTTTTACTCCTCACACTCAGACCTCAAACACACTATTTTACACACTTTAAGTCATCATATTACAAGTTCATTGTCTAATTCAAAATTCAACTCTCAATACACATTCAACCTTAACGTTAACGTCAACATCTGATCTCTCAATTCGAAATTCTCAATCTATCAAAAATATCTTGCGTTTCTCATTTTTTCTTTCAACAAGAGCCGACTGCTCGCTGCACCTTTTCTACATCCGGAAAACGAATATAATTCTTTCCAATTCTACATAAAAAATCACCAGTAGGTTCTTTAATTTTTAGCTTTCAAATTTTAAGCATAACCTTTTTTCGGATGAAATGAAAATATTTAAAAATATTTTAATTTCTGTGCGTGCGTATATTTGTATAACTGATAATTATTATTGATAAACAAATGATAAACTTGACCTTTTGATTTTTAATGAAATGGAAATGGAAATGGAAATGGATGCACTTGGTTGTACAGATTATTTCTTGAGTTTTTTTCTGAGAAACTGATACTGGTAAATTGTGTGCAATAAGTAATAAGTAATGAGTTATGAGTGGAAAAAGTAAAAAGTACAGGGACGTTCGTTGTCTGTTGTGTCCACTTCATTTTGTGTGTAGGTTCTACAGTTTAGATTTAGGCATTTTATAATAGGGTCAAAGTTGAGAGTTGTAAAGGTCAGATGAGTATTGAGATATCATACATTTAATAATATATGTGTACAAAATGTGTATGCTAAGGGAGATCTGTAAGAATGAATTATTGACAACTGCCTTATTCGATTCCATTGGACTTGGACTTGGATTTGATTTGATTTGAATCCACTTCCTTAAATTGTCCAACGGAAGAGAAGGAGAAAGATGAACAAGACGGAGACGGAGAAAAGAACAGAAATTTGGAGAGTACAGAGTATTGAGTATTGAGTAGAGAGTTCAGATTTGAGAGGGATGATGCGTCTCGTAAATCATCGACAAATTGAATAAAAATCGAGATGAAGAAATTGGTCCGTGATAAATTACACACATTTTTTAGCCAATGGCCAATGGCAGTCACTCGCTCACTCGCTTACTCCTTCACTCATTTACTCAATACTCAATACTCAGTTATCCAGTCCGACTATCAGAATATTAGACAGACAGTTATTTGTTGAAAATTCTTACAATTTACAATTTCCTTGTTGAAAAGTCCCTTGTATCACTTTTTCTACACATTTTTATCCATGTCCTTGGTAAAGAAAATAAAATATCATACAGATAAAATGTATGCAATGCTCTTTAATATTTAAGAAACGTATTTAAATTATTACCAAGAGACAAGAGAGAATCAACATTGATTTTTTAAAAGAAATTTTTTTATGTTTTCATTTTTCATTTTTTGTATTTCATGTTCCACTAAAAACATGATAAAAAATTCAGATTGAGTTTAAAAATGAATGTACAAGTAACTGTACACACGCACCTTTTACTTGTGTCCTGATTCTCATGCTGCTGATGATGATGATGATGATGATGATTGGAATGCTTATAATAAAATGAGAATAAGAAAAGAGTACTACTGACCTGGCGTGGAATTGAATGGGCCAGAGAGATGAGGAAGAGGAGGAAGAAGATGAAATGGAGGGAAAAGGGTCCTTGGGGTCCTCTGAATTTTCGATGAGTTGAACTCCAACTCATCTTGTGTGGGAAATGTTTGATTTCTCCTTCAACTGGAAGATGTTTTGACTTGACTCTGGATTCTGGATTCTGGATCCTGTGTCCTAGATGCTAGATTTTGAATATATCCTCCAGATCTAGAATTTAAATGTACTGTGGATTCTAGATGTATTTTTCATGTATTCTTGTTCAAATATTCTTGAAGAGTTTTCTTCCACACGCACACAATGTACAATGTACAAGTATCTTTAATAAACAAAACGTTTTCTTGTGATCTTTTTCTTTTCACTCGACACTCGAACTTACTCGACACTACACGTTGCTCAAAACAAACCACAATCTGAAATCTACAATCTACTCATTTATTTACGTATTTTCTATGTTTCTCGTTTCATCAGGCTAAAAGAATAGCACAGTTTAAACTTGAACTCTTCTCATTTCAGCTACAGATGTCTTTCTACTTGTATTATTTAAATGGAATAGAAACTCCAAACTCCACTCCACTCTGCGTTTTCTGTTCACTCTAAAATCTAAGAAGAAGACAGTTGTACAAAATTCTTGATTTAAATTTGAAATGCACTGGCGTGAATTGAGAATTGAGACGAGTGTCAAAATTCAAAATCCAAATGAAATAATTATATAATTTTTTCTTGTATTCTCCGTGCATGTGGCTATTATTATTGTTATTATTATTATTGCTCCCGACTCCTTTGGTCCTTTGGTGCTGGGTGCTGGGGAGATAGACAATGGACGAACAAGTCCATTACAATTACAATTACAGCCCACGTAAAACCATTAACTATATTTTAATGTTCACACTCTTGAATCTAGAATCTCAAATCTCTAAGAGTCTCTGAGCGTCTGAGACTCTTTTAAATATTTTTTTATATAGTCTAAATTTACACACTGAAACTGAAACTCAACTTATACTTATGCACTAGAATCTTGAATCTAGAATCTAGAATCTAGACACATGCGTCCACTCTAAATGTTAAAATGTTCACTGCACTCAAGTTGTAATGTATTCTCTTTTCTCTTGTCTCTTTCTGACGTAGAGAGAGGTTTGACAAAGTCACACCACTGTATTTAGTATTTAAATTCAGAATGTCCAGTCCGTCACTTATTAGCATAAAAGAGGAACAAAAAGTATCAGAGGAGTCACATTACACAACAACAAACAACAAATTATTATATTTGATGTTATTGTGTGTGTTGGAGGTTGGAGGGGTGGTGCTCCCTGTGTATTATGTATTGTGTATTATGTATTGTGTATAGATATTTAATTTCCCCCTGAGGAATTTGAATCCGATATCAATATCAACAAAATATTATTCACACTCACAAGTGAGTAAAAAAACACGGAGTATTTAATACACTTTTTATTTTTTGGAGGGTTGGACAAAACACGAGGAAATCTATCAAATTCAAATTCAAGTTCAAGTTTCTTTCACAAAATATGTATCAAGATTAGAATCTCTGAACTCTGGAGAGTGTAGTCCAGTCCAACTGGAGAAAATCCTGTAAAGAAAAGAATGAAAAATAGAAATCATTTTAAAATTTACAATTGAAATTGTGAAATCTAAATCCAAATCCAACTTGAAATCTTAGCTATTATAATAGAAAATAAATGCTCGCAATTGTGTGAGCATCTGTGTGTAAATGTATAATAATGTATAAAGTATACTAAAGTGTAATGTGTAGGTGATGTTGACTAATGGTGTATTTGAATCTTGAATGAGTATTCAAGATTGGAGTTGAAAAAATGTGAGTGTAGTTTCTATGTTGTATGTTTTATGTTCCTAGTTGTAGATACAAATGAGCCCACCTGCACTCACAGTCAGTTGAGAGAGGAAAAAGAAGTTGTCCCACTTCTTTGTATTTTTTTCAAAGTCCTTCTTTCTTTTCTTCTTTCTTCCGTTCAAAGTTTAGTGAAAATAAAATCAAAACTAAAATCAAGCTCAAACAGGGCAAATAAATAGAGAGATGAATAAATAGGCGTCCTTCCGCAAAATCACAGAGCTTTTTGGTCTTTTTGGTCACTGACAAAGACCAAAAGTCAAACTAACTCTCCACTTGAGACTTGAGGATCTAAACTCCAGACTCACTATGTTCAATATTCAGTCCAATCCAATCCACACAGTTCTGTCCACTCGTCACTATCTCAAACTCCAACTCGTAGTCAAGCTCTAGACACTAGACACTAGAGTTATAATGACCTTCCCACATACACACATGTATGCAATGTGCAAGCTCTCTTATCTACGAGTCTTTTTTATATGATGGTCACTGTATCTCTCTCTTTCTCTCTCTCTCTCTATATTGTTACTGTTCTTTCACAGCACTTTCACAAACCAGAAACTGATTCAATTCAATTTCCCCACTCCTGATTTCTGATTTTCCCGTTCCCTATAATCTATAACAAAGGTTGGCTCCGTTGCTTAGTATTGCTTAGTCTGCATAAAAATGATACAAATGTGACACATTCAATAGTCAAAATGCTCTGCTCTTGTCTTGAAGATTTCAAGATTTCAAGATTTTACATAGACTTAGGAATATTGAATATTGAAAAGAATAGTAAAAGGCTCTCGAATCTCGAATCTCGACTCACGTCGGTCGTATGCTCGATTTTTGCATATACTTTGAATTTTTAATTAGAAATAAACAGCACGTTTAGCTTTTCTCTTGTACCCAGATGATGAATAACGTTTGACGTTTCAATTTTCAATTTTCAATCCCAAGTGATCTAAAGTAGTTGGAAATCTCCTCAGTTGATTCTTGTGTAATTGTGAACAATTTTTCAATAAATCTCGTTGGTGTAGAGTGCAAAATGAATACGTATGAATAGGAATACGAATGAGCGAGAGACAAGTAGCGAAAGGCGAAAGACACACACAGGACTTGACTCGGCGAGCAGAGTCAGCCGACTGACTTACACACACACAACTCAGTCACTCATACTCATAGCCATAGTCATACTCAGTTCACCGTCGTCTTCTTCGTCTTGTCTTGTGCTGTGTCTATGTCTATGTCTAGCTACTAGGAGGATGCATGTGTGTACTGTTTGTACGGTGTGCAAGTATCGAGTATTTGTTATGAACCTTTCCAAGTTCCATAGGAAAAGCTCGTTGTTTTTTACACGGTAATATTAGAGAATTAGGAACATGTTTCTAATATTATAATGCATGTCTACATTCTATGGTACACAATACTCAATACTCAATCCTCATACCACCATCGAAACCAAACCAAATTCAAACCGATCCGATCCATTCCAAATCCAAATCCATGCATCAGCATCAATTCTTTCTCGAGGTGTTTTTCTTCCGTCTTGTTTTTGGTCTTCTCCCTACATATAGAAAGAAATGCCAAATGACTACATTTTCCCACAATACACAGTTAGAAATGCATTCCAAGCTCCACAAGCACAAACACATTCACATACAAATAATACACTCTACGTAATAATATTGATGATACATAATAAAAGTATAAAGAATATCCATCCATCTACCATCTACATTCTACATGAATCTAGAATCTAGAATCTGGGCAAACAGAACGGAATCAATCAGTCGGTCGCTCACTCACTCTTTCCTTCTTTCTTTCATCCGACTGCATGTAAAATGTACAATGTACGATGTGCAATGTGCAGTGTACATTTTACACACATTATTTATATAACGTGTAGTGTCAAATGCAGAGTGTAGAGTGTAGAAAGAAAACTTGAACGTATTTTATATTTATACATGCAGGAAAATATAGGATCTTTCTCTATACTCTATACTCTATACAGAGACATCCTACACTTTAAATACTGTGCACTGTACACATTCCCATATATAGATAAAACAACAACAACACTTTCCTCTCCTATCACATCACATCATATCATATCATATCAGTACATAGTATAGCACACTTTAAAGTTTAGCTCTTGTTTGGCGTTTGGGCTCTCACTCTGTACTCTATACTCTGTATCTCGTACCTCGGCATGGGCTTTAGATTATTTTATCAACCTCTTTTATCTCCTTTCCTTTTTTACCATGTACCGAGTGGATAAATTTTCATAATATGTAGCGTCTAGAGTGTAGAGAGTGTAGAATGCAGAATGTAGAGAGAAACGGGAATAGCTCTCGATTTCCATTGACTGATATGAGCATTGGGTATTGAGTATTGAGTATTGAGCATTGAGCATTGACGATGAGTGTGTAGAATTTAGAATGTGGAATAGCTAAACATTCTGTTACACAAGAAGGATAAACAATGCCAAGCGAGAGAGAGAGAGAGAAGATAGGGAATAATAGGTGTAATAACATGGGTGATATTCATTAGGTGAATCGAGAATCGGCCATCCATTGGACGAGATTGGATTGGACTGGACTGGTCTGGACTTGACTGAGTTTATTTGTAACTTGTAACTGTAAGTGATGATGATAATGATGATGACAATGATGGTGGTAATTCAATCCATCCTTTGAAACAGAATGGAATTGTTAAACATGGTTTATAATACAATTATTAGAGTGTCACTGTCAACTCAGTGTAACTGAAACTGAAAACAAATCATGTACAATGACCAATGACCAATGACAATACATATAAAGTACTTACATAATACATACAAATATATAGACTCATAAGAGTAATGAGCATTGAAAAAGGGAGATTGTCAAAGTCAAAGGACTCAAAAGGCTCAAAATTCCTTGAGTCTCATATGCTCAATGTACAATGTACATGCATATTTGCTCTGTATAAAGTACAAAGGGTAGTCTCTAAAACATGTATGGTCCATACAGTATGGAGTATGTGGAGCGTGGTGAAGGTACAAACATGTAGATTGTAGATGAACAAAGTAAAGTGTAAGGTGTGAGATGAGTAGGTACATGGGTCTAAATGTAAATGTAACACGTAGAATAATGCGTAACATGTCGATTTTTGTTCGGACCTCTCGGGACTAGAGATGCTGGATGCTGTATATTGTACATTTTTCATTCTCACCCCCAACCCAACTCGTACGCATATTACATATTATGTGTATTTATAAACACCTATATTAATACACATGCATGGTGCATGGTCCATGGTATATCGTGGATCGTCGATACCTTCACACTTGACACATTAGATGCTTATTATTTTACAGCTATTTGTGAGCTCTGAGTTGTGAGATAACTCCATCATGAATGATGGACGACGGACGATGAAGGATGAACGATGAATGCTTAGGTAAAGTTACAAGTACAGTTTAAAAGTTTTCCACCAACATTTTTACCTCATGTACCAAGTTTCAATAAGTACGTGTTTTGTATGTTGTGTAGTTTGTAGTTTTGTTTTCCGTCTTAATAGGCAATTGTTTGGCTGTTGGTTCTTTTCTGTTGGTTATCAAGTCAACATAATAATTTAGTCATATTTATGAGGAAAAGTGAGAAAACTGGAATTTGATACTGTATTTTGTAAAGATTACAGATTACAGATTAAAGATAGACATTAGAATGTCAACAATGGGATTTATTTTGTGGTGCAACTTTTTGTTGTTTTTATTCAAGAAAGTAAAATGTGGTCACTGGACATTGCAGGAAAAATGGTACATGCTACATTATCCAACACACTCATAAAATCCGTATCCGGTGGCGAGGGGGTCCGAGTCACACTCTAGAGTAATAGCCATTACT
>JAQGBH010001855.1:0-28550 GCA_034698265.1 Sminthurinus aureus
TTTCTCACATTGCCCCAATGTGCACGGACAGACAGCCGTACACGAGGAAAGCAATAGTCAGCTTCGCTTCCTAAAAATGGAATTCTTTTGGACTTTAGATACTTGAGATTTTTTATAGGGTACTAAAATGTTACAGAAAATACACTAGATTAGAGGTACACAGTAAAAATGGACTAAAAAAATTGCCACGTGAGCAAAAGTTTAGTGAGTTGAGCTTAAATCTATTATTTAACCATGGATAGAAAATAAAACATGTGTGCATGTATTACATAAAAGTGTAGGGCATATGATATGTCTCTAGTGTATACATAATACATAGCATAGTCATGTATTTGGATATTGATCCGTTCGTAACTACTTGAGATTAGTCATTTGACGTGGCATCAAGTCCATGTTTGTAGTGTATTGGTATTAGTGCTGATGGTGAGGCTGATTTTGACCTCATAATAAATCCATACAAGGATTTGTGATGATCTGATACTGTGTGCTCCGACTTTGTACTCACACTCTGGCTGACTTGACTTGATTTGACTTGAACTACTTCTCGATTTACACACACTTTGTTTGGAACTTTCTTTATATAATACATATTTGTATACACGCTTCAACTGCGTTGGTGCTTTGGAGTTTGGTTTGGAACAGAAAACAACTACTGCTCCGTATTATAATGTATATTGTAATATACTCGCATAATTTGGTTTCCCAGTCTCTTCCACTAAAAACTAAAAACTCCACACTTGTGTAGTCGAGAATTTGTGCAGTTTTGTGTACACTGTACAATGTATAATGTAGAAGACTTGATGCCATCGCATCGATGTGGTCAGAGTCCGAACGTTATTTATGATGCACGATAAATCAATTGAATCCATCGGGCTGAACACTCAACACTCTTAACTCTCAACGCAATAACACCCTATCTTTCTCTCCATATCCGTCCCATATAAATAAATGCAAATACATGGGCAGATTGATGTAGTACAAAGTACAAAGTACGATACATACGCTATACGTGGTAGATTGTACATTGTACATCCATCTAATACAGTAGTACAATATAAGCTGCACGTTTCATTATAATATTTAAAAGAAGTATAATATAGTAGTAGAAAAAGAAGAAGAGGACTTGAATAAAAACCCGGCCGCTGTCATCAACTCTGTTTGTGTGAGACGGGAAGAAATCATAATGAGAGCAGAATCGAGAATTGCCGTTCAAATTATAGGCTGTGGCTTTGTGGCCTTTCAACTTTCAACAATTTCAACTTGGATTCACTATTCACTTTGTACAACGTTCAAAATCTCTTCTTCTCTTCACTCCTTTTTCAGTGAGTAAGTAGAATGTAGATTGTAGATTGAGAATGTAGAGTCAAGAGTAGAAGAGGAACCTTACTACTTTCTACGTATGATGATATTTACCACGAGTTTGAAATGGATATGAATATCGAGTTGAAGTTGTACATGGAAAATAGACAAAGGATTCGTGTGCCTTCAAGGTACGTCTTCATCTCCCTAGAAATCTTAAACTTGCCCTGTCGGTTTGAACAGTGTACAGTGTACAGTGTGGAAGGTACAAACCAGCGTAAACCAAAAAAGTTACATCGGACATCAGACAGAAGCGTACCTTAAATTTACGAGCCAATAGCCCTACAACAGGAATTCTCATTCATAAAGTCTTCTTCTTTAATCCTGTGTACACTTTGTACTCTAAAGTGCATTGTACATGCTACATTTTATTATGTACAATACAATAAAATAATAATATGTAGGGAAATTGAGATTGTTGTATTATTACAGCAACATGAATCTCATTTCTTATCGATATCAAAAGAATTAATTTATTGTGATAACTGACTTTAAAGTGCACAGTGCACAGGGTACTTATTACTTATCTGCATATTTTATGTAAATCATCCTCATGATGCTGACTTCAGATACTGGAGGATACTGGAGATTTCAAATTCCATTGTATGCACAAACATAGATAGAAAACACATGAAACCTCAGAATATTATGGGATAAAACTATCAGCTATCTGATGTGATCTGAAAAAAAATATTGCTTATACAGACAGAAGATAGATCGGGAGGGAATGGAAGGGAGAATTCAATAGTAGCTTATTTCATTCAAAATTCAAAATAAAGCTAAGTAAATAGATTCCTATCGTCATTATTATTACTATTATTATTCCATGTTTTACATAAGATCATCATATATTTTATGGACTATGGACTGCACATTGTACATCAAATATCAGATAAATATCAGTACATTTTGTTCTTGAACAACCAAACCACAAGCCATAAATACACTTGCTTCGTACTTTGTACGTTGTTTAAAACGTAGTTTAAAATCTATGTACAATCTAAAATGTACTACCAGTTTCCAGTTTCTAATGTTCATTTGCCTAGAACTTTCCAACCCCATTTAAAATAAAACTCCAGGAAATTCAATAATAATATTGTACACGAAAAAGGTAGTCACTGACAGTTTTTCTCCCTGAACGATAAGAATAACTAAGAAACCTCCACGATACTGATTTTCCTGCAGCATTTCATACAATTTAAAACATAGAAGCAAGATAGTATAAAATATACACTACACTGCACAATATGCAAGTAATTTTTCTGTGAACAATGAAATACCCATTAGCAATATCCAGTACTTTTTCAATTATTATTTTGTATCTGTATGACACTCGTGTGCTGGTACACAGTAAAAATCGAGATCTACAAACAATTTGGTACAGATCTCACTGAGGACTGCCTTTAAACTCATCATTTTGAAAACCAAGGTTCAAACGATAGTCGCATTTAAGTTTTGGACAGCTAGACACTAGAATGATGTACTACTACAATTTATTATAATGCGTATCATAAGAGATATATGACTGTAGACTGTAGACTGATGTATAAAATGTTTAAGTTATCGTGAATCCTGAATCTAGAGTCTACAGTCTAGAATCATGAATCATGAATAACGTTTATGACGTTTTCATGTGCAAAATTATGGCATGTAATTAACCTGTCACTTGCAAAGTAAAAATAAATTAGCATAAATAGACTATCTCATTTTTGATTCCTGACGGACGTTTATCGTCACATTTCACTAGAATTATCATTGAAAAATGTTTACAATTTACAAGTTCACGATGCATGCAGCTTTGTAAGATGAGAATCATGCACCTCTTCGTTTTAGTCCAACGTTTAACGTTTTGGTGGGTAGTTTGTAGTTTTGCATAATTTGTTGTTAGTTATGCGGTCATAATATTAGACGAGAATTGTTGAATTGTGTGCTTGCCTTCAGACTCTAAGCGTTTAAAAATAATAATAATTTAAGATAGTTTTCTGTTAGTTGAGCCTATTTTTTCTATTTTTTGTATGCAGCATTGTCTTGTATATTGTATCATTTTGTATTGAATATATAATATGTACTCTACAATACAATGTCTTGGTTAAGCTGCATTATTTGTGGTAAAAAGTATTAGTCAAAATATATTCATTTTATGCATACTACATATTACGAATACATTAGAAAATGAATGAAAGCAACTTTTTTTCTCTCATTCTCCTGCTAATAACCAAAATTGAAAACATTTGTTCTTTTTAGCATTATTACTATTATTACTACTGTTATTTATCCTTTTGTATTGTAAATTGTAACTAGTACATAAATGTACTCAATACACATACTACATACACACTTTGGGTGTACATTTGTAAAGATTACTTTTGTGCATTTACTTGATAGTTGGTACATGAGTAGGAAATAGAAAGAAGAATGGTTTTCCAAAATGAGAAAGGTTTAGCACATAAACAACCAACGAACCTCATTCAAGTTTCAAACAATAATCATTAGGAGAATCAATCCTTTGATTTTATTATGTATCCTTCCATCCTCGTAAATCGTAAATCACAGAATCGAGGATCTAGTACTGGGTATCGAGTATCTAGTAGAAATGTTAGCATGTATACAAGTAAACAATCGGCCGGCCATTTACCAACAAACAACAAAGAACAAACAAGTTGAAAGCTGACTAGTTTATTTCACTCTGTACTCTGCTTTACTTTACATTACATTACATTTTAAAATGCTTTTACCCAAGTACTAGATGCATAAAAGCTAGCGTAATGTACACTGTACATTGTACAGTGTACAATGTACAATTCACAGCATAAAGAATGTATGTAACGGAGGCAGGATTATGCTGTGGATTTATATAGTATTTACATGAAATTATAGTACAGTGGGCGGTCACATTGGATTGAAAACTATTGTAAATCTTTGCAGATTTGAGATTTGAGATTGGAGAGAATGAATAGGAAAAGGAAAAAAAAACTTTTAACTTTGAGGGCGAAAGAATAATACAATATTGAATGTTGAATGTAGCAAGAACTTAGAAGTTAGCCTGTGTACATGTGAAAGTTATAGGATACGAAAGCTGTGTTATGTGTTCTGTTTTGTATTTTGTATTACACAAAAAAAGATGACTCAAACCTGTAGAAGTTTCTAGAAGAATCACAGAACCACAGAACCAGAGATCGTGGATGAAATTCATGCAAATTTTTAGACATAACACCTACAAAGAATTGAGAAGGTTGAAGCTTGAAGATTGGATTGGCTAAATTTCAAATTTGAAATTTCTTCTGTTGTGGACAGGAGGCAGAAGGCAAAAGGGACAAGTTACATGTACTGCCATGTAAAGTGGCATTACTGTTATTGTCATTTCAATTCTGGATGACAGCCTTTGACATGAAATGTCTCTAATATCTGGTAATACATCTTCATAAAGGAGATTAACAGAATTAGTCATAAAAGGAATAATCTTCCTTCTTTTAAACCAACCAACAAAATTAAATCTTTGTTTCATGTTCATTTGTGCATTTATTTCATGATTCCTTGTGTACAAGACATAGACGTGTAAAGAACGTAAGTACTAGTACTCGCACCGGTGCTGATGATCTCAAGATATGTTGTCAACGTTGTACAGTGTGGAATAGAAAATAAAAAATAAATGAGTGTAAACGTTTTAAATATCTAAAGGAAAAAAAACAGAGAGAATAGAGTCTAAATATTTATTTATTATGATAATGTCTCATGTATGAACAATGAGCAATGAGTAAGAGAAAGGAAACAGCGGAGTCGCGAATTACTTAAAAATTCTAAGAGCAGCCGTTAAGTATTAATATTAAGTAGATGAAAATGTCAAAAGCGTGGAGTAGAATGAGAAGAAGGCTAAAATGTACATGGAACAAGATAAGGCAATCCTTTCTTCCAATATATGTATGATGAAACTGTCGACTGTCGACTGTCTGTCGAAGCAAACGCCTAAAAATTTTATCACTTGCAAACAATGGTTGGCGTAGACTAAACTGAAGACTGAATACTGAACGGCATGCTCAATGCTCAATGCTCAACGTTCAATACTCAGTGCTCAGTGCTCAATCCTCGATTCTTAATGTGATGTTCAGTTTTTCGTGAACAATAACTGCCGTATAAGGCGTATACGGCCCAGTTCGTGTCATCAATTTTCGACAGATTGGCTACCGGTTTTTCCTTTTCCATTCTCTCCCTAAACTCTAAACTATTCAAACCCAACCTTCGTGGTCGTTAAATAAATTGAAAAGACTCATATTCCCTTTCAACCTATCCTTTTCGATTACTGTTCAACATTCTACATTCTACATTCTAGAGTCGAGAGTCTAGAGTCTAGAGTCTAAAGTTTAGAAACAAGAGACTTTCAGGGAGTTCTGAGTCCGAGTTGATCCTCATTATCAAGAGAAAAATGCAAATGTACTCGAGATTTCTATCTACATATATTATCCATATTTGTTTATAGTTTGAATGTAGAATTCAGAATGTTAAGGATATAGAAAAAGAATTACTTATCCTATTTTGTTTTACTTTTGAGGCTGTACAGTACACATTTTAAAACTGCACTGTTTTTCCTTTGCTTACCGTCAAATAATAAAGTTAAATTATTTTTATTCAGTGGCTAAAATGATGTGAATTCCTCGAACGGAGGTTCTATCCTGGTAGCCAATTTCAACAGTTACACCTTTATGAAGCTCAGTGGAAATAAAATCTCAGTTGTAGATTGTAGATACTTTTTCAGTTTATTTGTAATAAAAAGCATTAACTTTCACCGAGTTATGCCGGTAAAATAACAATTCAGGTGAGTATCGTAATATTAAACTGAAAATAGAAAATAATTCAATGTGTATGGTGGAGGGAAGTATGGAATATGAAATAATGCCCTTTAATCAATGTATTGTGATGGCGATCAAAGGCCCTTTAATTGTAAACTGCTGAAGAGAGGACCCTTTGACCTGCATACCTTTAAATCTTGATTTGAAAGTCTTAAGATGGTTCAATATTGTGCCTACTTCACACTCCAGACTCCTGTCGATGGTATTATTATTAGTTTTTTTCCGTTCTACATTCTACAAATTACATGATTGACATATTGTGTAAAAATATGAGGGGATATTTTTGTTCAAGCTGGTCAGAAGTCTGAAGTCAAAGAGATTGAGAATCGAGAATCGAGAATCGAGAATCAAGAATCAAGAGATAGAGAAATGGACAAAGTACAAGTAAAAGAATTACCCAAGAAAAATAAGCAAAGGTGGAAGTAGAAGAAGAAAATAAGAAAGGTTCAACATGTGTGAGCCAATTAGATGTGCTGGAGGGAGAGGAAGGTCATATCATTATTGTGTTAAGGGCGTAGTGGTCATTTTGCGCCGACTTGAGAGATGCGCACCCTTTCTGTGAGATTATCAAGCTGTCTCTCAATAAATCTGCTCACTTTGAAACAAGGTTACTCCCTTCCCTTCAGCTCTCAATAACTAAAGCAAACCAAATTTACCAAATCCAAATTCTCATCTCTTTACATCTCTTCGAATCTCATTTCAGCTCATTCAACAATAAAACGTTGTGGAAGACTTTAATTTTTCCATATTCCCAGTACTCAGTACTCAGAATGAACGCACAATACACATTTTTCCTCTGTATGAAATTTTACTCCTGGATTCTGATTTTCATGTTAGTTCTCTACCAAATCATCATTCCTCGTGGGATTTCTTGTCCGCTTGTCCTCCTGTCCATTTCGGCTCCTTATCTCACACTGCGGCTACTTATACAATCCAAATATGCTCAATACTTCACCTTTGGTTTGCGTTTGCCCTGTTCAGTCAAATTCTATCAAAAAATGTTAACCTGACAGTGATTATGTTTTCTTTGAGACTTGAGACGTTCTCTAGAACCCTAGAACCCTAGAACCGAGAACTAAGAACTTTTAAATTAGAACTAAGAAATTGTAGTAGAAAAATCCATCCGAGACCCGGATCAAGTCAATTATAGATTCTTGTAGTAAACTTTTTGAAGTTCCTGTGGTACTCATAAGATAAATGGCACGGCTTCCAGGAAGTTTACCTCAAGTTTTTCTTTGTACTATAATCTATAAAATGGATTATGATTACGTACGTTTGAAATCTAGGTGGTAGAATAAATCTTTGTGTGTATTATCTTCCCATCTTTGCCATGTTTTATTATTTATTATTATTTTCCACTTGAGACTCGAGACTTGAGACTTGAGACTTGAGTCTTGAGTCATTAGTTGTTCAAAGTTAGTTTGTTGCAAAATCTCCATAGCTCACCTTTTCTCATCCTCTCGTCTAATGTCTACTTATGCATTCTATTCTATTTTATTGTTCTGCTTAAATAGTTTAGACAAATTTATAAATAATTGACGGTATAAACAAGATAAATTACTGGGGTTAAAAAACATGCGATTTGAGATTTGGGATTTGAGTATTGAGTAGGATAGAGTTGCAGCTATATTGTGTGAATGCATATTGTTGTTCATTTTCATTCATTTATTTTAAACATATGATAAGACTTTGGCATATAATCTGTACAATGGACGTCTGTAAAAGTTGTTGTGTACTTTTATGCTTGCATCTTGTGTTTACATATAATGTATCTTTACATACGTATCATGACAAGAGGATTCAATGTAGAGCACCAAATGGAGGGAAATAAATCAAAAATTAAGCGTAATATTATTACATGTTGCACAAATCCCCAGAGGAGCCAAAAACCCAAAGGAAAAGAAAGCTCGTGCAATATCCGTGCAGCTAACTAATCTAAATTCAGACTCACAAGTCAATGTACAGTGTACAGTGTATATTGTATATGAGTGACTTAAGTGATTATTGAATTTAAAAGTTGGGCCATAAGTCATGCTTAAAAATGAAATAATTTACTAGAATTTAATGTACGACTGCGGCTTACATCTACTCCATATTCCATATTCCATGCTCCATTCTCCATTCTCCAAACTCCATTAACTCTGCTCATCCTTTACAAAATGCACCAATGCATGAATCAGCATCAGCTTTTTCTTCTTTCTTCTTTCTTGGCTTTTTTATGATTTCACCTTTGGCGAGGAGTAATAATAATTTAATCCAATCCACCGTCGTTTCATAAACTAAATAAAAATAATGGCATACATAAGTTCTTGTCCTATTGCTTATCTTACACTAATTGTGTACGGGCTCTATTTTTTCAGCAAGGGGAGGAAAAAACGGGGGAAACTATAGCTTTTTTAGCTATTTAGCCAGGAGGAGGAACATTGTCGTTAAAAGTACCGAAAATGATGAGTCCACTTCATTTCAGTCCAATGTTCCAAGTTCCGTGTCAGGAGTATGTACTGGAATTAAAAATTAAAAGCTGAAGACGTTTAAACAAAAACACTAGTCAATTTGAATACCTGTTTTACTGTACTTTGAGATTAATTGTAAATGACTTTATACACTGATAATTGCATACAAAGGTAACTATTAACTATGCATATTATCTCTTTCACATTGAAAATTGAAATGATTGTGAATTGTGAAAAATGCTGTAGATTAGCCTCATACAAAACCAACGGGAAGAGTTGAAGCTCCTGTAAAACGTGAGTTTGATTAGATATCTAATGTCTACATTCTACATTCTATCTTACATTTGATTATGTAAACGACTTGATATTTTCTCCATCGTTTATCGTTATCAGTCTACTGGCAACTGGCATGCAATTGCTTGAATTATTTTTTTCGGAAACGTCGGGAGTAATCAATAACATGTCTCGTCTACCGTCTACAGTCTACACTCTACAAATTCTTCCTTGATGTGCTTTGTATGCTGAATGCTGAATGCTCAATGCTCATTGAATCATGCTTGGATTTTTTCTCCCCCGTCCATATCATGTACAATTTATCTGTAATCAGTATTCAATATTCAATAGGCTTATCAATTACCATTACATTAATAGAATTGGTACGCCCATGGCATACCAATTGGAAAAACTGTCGACTGTGGATTCGAATTTGAAACAACACAAAGTCCGAAGTCCTTGTCACGTTACACTCGCACAAGAAAGTAACACTTGGGAAATTTGTCTTATGCTTCTATTTTTATTTTGACATTGACAATGGCAATGTGTTAATTACAATCATCAGAATCGAAAATCAAGAATAAAGACAACAAAACTTTGCAAGAAAAACATCGAGTCCCATAAAACTCAATCATATCTACTTGTAATCAAGTAAAAAAGCTTTTCGTTTTAGATAAACAAGAATTATGATTTCATGTATTTTCAAAGTTTCAACCCAATGAGTTCCATTTCGTAAAGTTATTTGCTTACGCCTCACGCTTTATGGTATAGGCAAAGAGTTGATTTCCATTCACTTAGTATGCAATTTTTACGGATGAAGAGCTTCTTTTACCTCTTTGTTTGCTCTCCAATCTCCTGTATGAGTACAATTCAAAATTTTGAGATTATGATCAGGTTCAAGTTACGTGAGCTATATCATGGGAAATCAGGAAAAAAGTTCCATTGTGGAATAAAAGATGAAAAACCAATACTTTTTTTCTCCTCTGTTCCTTCTTCCTTCTTTACCGCTGATATTTTGATTACAGATGGGAAGATGAATCATACATGCATAAATAAATAAATACAAGTCGTGACAGTCTCTAGTGAAACAAATGAGAAAACTCTTTTCTTGTACAGCCGTACAGTTCCAGATCACCAGCAAAAACTTTTCTTCTTCTACACAGATCTACATAGAATGAAACGAAAGAAAGACAACTTTAAAATGAATCAAAGAAGAAACTAATGAAAAGATATTGAATTGGATATTAAGAAAATAGAAACAGGTGGTTGTGGGCGAGAACTTGGAAGCTTCGAAGCTTTGAAACTTTGAAACTTTGAAGTCGAGAGGATGAATCAAGACGGGTAGCATAAATAATAAATAGTTTAGAGAATCCTAATACCTAAATCAGTTTCATTTCTTTTCTTTTCTACTAGCTGTACAGTGTACAGTGTACATTTTAATATGTGATACATTTGGAAGCATGTACTCATACAGTATTGTTATGGCATCATTTTGAAGACGGAGACAAGCAAAACATCTTGAACGAGTAGAGCACTATTTACATAGTATTGATATTACATTTTCCTTTACAACTCATTTACTCATCCGCGACAAACAGGCAACAGGCTGTGCTTTAAATGGCAACAAAGTGAAATAGTTTCTACAGGAGGGTTAAATATCGTAACGAAATGAAGCTGTTTTTGATATTGTAAGGATGTAATTGAAAGTCCGAAAGAAACTAAAAGGAAAAAGGTGATCATGATAAAAATAAGCGTTTAGCTGGAGCTGGAACTGGAATTTGAATACCAACAACCCACAACCTCCAACATTCAACCGGCAGTAAATAGTAAATGTAGAAAAAACAAGTATTTGTGCGAGAAATCTCACTATTGGAGGTCCTTGGTAGTTTTCCCTCTTTGGTTTATACAGTTCTTCTTTAGTCGTTTTGTCCTGTTTCTTATCTTGTTCTTGTCGTGTGTCTTGTTTTAGGCTTTTCCTCCTTCGTAGAGTCTTAGAGATACATACGTTACTACACACTTTTCTCAGCATCCCCTGTGTTCTTGCACTTGTTGTTCTTGGGTGAGCGGCGAATAGTTATTTTCAACATGATTTGATGTGGTCTGCATGGAGTATGCAGTGTGGAGTATGCACAAACGTCCTGTCAGATATTCCATATAATTGGTCCTCTTATCTAACACGAATGTATCGAAATTTTGTCTTGACTTGACTTGACTTGACTTGTCTTGGTTGAAATTCTAGCATAGACACACAGAGCGTGAAGATTTTTAGTCCAGTACAAAAGGTTACACCTACAGAGTAGAGACTGCAGCGAAACAATCATATAAAATAGTTGGGATGAGGTATAAATAAAATGTTGAATACGTACAGCATACGCATTACGCACTATACGCAATGTCGTCTCCTAGCATTGTTTTTTTCTACAAAATACAGACTTGCACAGTTATACTGTAGATTGTAGATATTCGTGGATATAAGAATGTATGCAAGCATGTAAATGAGGAAGAGAGACAAAAGTGAGCAACACGGGGTCGCTCCGTACAATGTGTGTGGTTTTGAATGATTAATATATGGGCGTCTCGTTTTCTAAGTTAAAAGTCCATTGTTTCTGTTTTTGTCCCCTTTGCGTCATGAGCCTTGAATCTTGAATCTTGAGTCAATTACACACGGTTTCGGTCGCGACGATTGTCAAAAAATTTGAACTCTTCTTCCTCCATTCCCTGTTCTTTGTAGTTTGTAGTCTTCAAATTTATTTTCTTCGAGAGATAGAGAGAGAGAGAGAGAGAGAAAGAGAAAGAAAGAGCGTGCCTGTGCATTGTGCATACAGCAACTATTGACGATTTACTTGATACCGAGTTGTATTTCTTCACACGAATACTTATTTCGTATTCAAACACAGAGTTTTATATTGGATTTTCCACTACGAAACTATGTAACAAGTAAGTTATTTTTCATGGTTGAATCAAAAAATTCACAAAAGGTCATAAAGTACAAAAAAATATTTGTATTCTTCATTATTTTATTCCCTTTCGTAAGCGAACTATTATGGTACGCAGAACATTCACAAAGGGGCGACAGGGAAAAGATAGACGGATTGTATAAATTGTTGTTGAATTTTGGTGATAGTTGTATTGATACGAAATACGAAATACAGACTGGTAATAAATGGAAAAAATCTGACCACTGATCCGGCCATCACATCTTCAATCATATCAGCCACACAACAGGAAATTCAGAATATTCACAAGAAACACACTAATACGGATAATACGGATGAACGATGAAGGATGAACAATGCCAAAGCTCACACATTCACTCCCTCGTTATAAAGAGCAACAATAAATTACGCCCAGGCTCTACCTATATGAAATATAAAATGTACTGTCTTGTACTTTCTACTCCAGAATCCAGGATTCAGAATTACGTTGCATTTTTACACCCTGGCACAAGTAAAAGACCAAGACTAAGAACAAGAACAAGCTGTTTCATTCCTCTGTCGTAAATTCCTTTGTAGGACACACTTTTCTCGCTGTATAATGTTTGTGCATAACCATGCACAGACATAGACGTGTAAGGGCTTCAATACCTGATATAAAATATACAATATGCTCCGTTTATTGTTTATAGACTTGCCCTGTGTGTGTGTGTGTTTATGTATGCTGAGAAGTTCCTTAAATTTTTACGAGTTTCCGTATTAAAACACGAGCCTCAGATTATCCAGTGAGTTGTCACTCACAAAAGCGTTTTATACACTTGTTACCATACTCTATAAACTTGGTGTTACCTACACCATAAGAGAGGCAGAACATGGACTTGCTCGTAAATTATTTTGTAGTCGAGTGTCTGAATGATCTAAATCTCAGGCAAATGTACACAGTGTAGAAAGTAGAGTGTAGAGTGTAGAGGTTACAGGTACTGAAAAACAAGAAACAAAATAAAACAAAGAGCATGACAATCAATGTACTACATACATATTTATGTACATATGAACAATGAACAACAATGCTTGCTTGTTTGCTCACTCAAAAACTCAAATTGACACGAGTAATGAGTCATAAAAATATTTAGAATATTTGAAATCTTAATCCATTGCAAACGTATCCATATTTGTGCAAGAAACAAGTGCCTATATTCTACAGTCTACATTTAACAATAATACATAATATTCATGTTTATGCACCACAGTTCACCTGTTTGTAAAATAAGGAAAAAATACATAGACATTTTCATGTTTATGTTCTTCAACGTTGTAAATTCATGAATTTGAAAGATTCCGTTTTTATTCCTGTTTTTTGCTATAATGATACTCATAATTTGTGATCGATCAACTTTTACTGTGTACATGACACAAGTTGTAAAATGTTGTGGGCATAAATAAAATAAAATGATAATAATTTAGGATTTTTGTCATTGAACAACACTTGAAAAACTGTTTGTGTTATTTAGCCAGTTATTCGTGTTGTTTTGTGGTTGGACAAACTATATTGGTGAAATTCAAAATTTAAACTTTTGTCTCTGCTTAATGTATTTTATTTGGTTGTCTCGAGTCTCAAGTCTCAAGTCTGAATATTGCATCTTTATCTAACTCCATACTCCTTACTAGCGGATGATGAAGAGAAAAAATATTTTATGTTTGAAATATCTCTTTGCTTCAGTATTCATCTTACATTTGGACATTGTTAAATGTCTCTATTATTAATGACAAATGCAAAATTGTTTCGAATGCCTGTCTGTTCAATGTTCAATGTACAGCGTACAATGTTCAATCTTGATGTTGATTTTTTGCTGCTGAGGACCATCAACTTATCATGCTAAAATAAGAATAAAAAGTTCACTACTACCTACTAACACTAACAGTAACAGGTGTGTAAAAATAAAGAAAACCATAGTGTCAACCATTCACTACCAAACAGAGAAAAAGAAACAATATTTACTCTATTCGAAGGCATCTAGAATCTAGAATCTAGATGTGCAGGTAAAAAAGTGTACTTAAAAAACATGTTGAATGACTTGAATGTATCTAGATTCTAGAACTAGAAATACTGTATACTGCAAACTGTGGACGACGTAGATGTACTTTTTAACTACAGTTAAAACTACATATTGCTTTGTGCTTTGTACTTGTACAACGTACACTAAAAACTGCAAAGTCCCAACTATAAAACTAGTTTATACGAATATGGTAAAAATTACCCATGTGTTTGATTTACGACAGTGGCAATTAGGCTTTGATTTATTGTGGTTACATCTCTTAATTCGATTGAGACTAAATATTTGTCTTACTCTTTCCCCCCTTCCTTGTGCGTTGTTCATTGTCCGATGTTTCTTGTTCATTCATTTTATTTATTTTTCTTTGAGCAAGGAGCAAGGAAGGAGGCAAGGCAAGTGTAAGATCAGAAATTTCGAATCTTGAAAAGAGACGAAACGAGTGCATGGCGTATTGGTGTATATGTAGAGGAGAAACACGTCCGTCGTTTCTCTCCGTCCTCAGTATCCGTCAAAGATCAAAGAGGAAGTCTACATTCTACACTTTACCTTTTACATGTTGCCTTGGTTTTCTTTGCTTTAACAAGTTGCCGGTCGGTGATCCCTGTGGATTGTGGATTGTGAATGGTAAGAAAAGGTGACTCCAGTTCCTTCTTGATTTGACTTGTCTTTGGTTTCGCTCTGGCTTGACTTTGGTTTGAGATAGATTGCTGAGATTTAAAGGGGGTTTTATTGTAATGTACCACACTGAGATCTAAATCCAGAAAAGTTTACGCATTTCATACACTTGGTTATATTTTACACCTGCACCAACCAGCAAATATCAAATACCAAATTCCAAGGACAAAGTATATGCGTTAGTTACAGTCAGATTTTTATAGCAGATACTTTCTAGAGTCTAGATTCTAGAGTTGCAGAAAAGCATTTGTTCTTTTTGGAAATGTAACAAAGGATTTACATAATCTCGTGCTAAAAAATAAAATATGGGATTATAGAAGATGAACTGTACAGCTTTTACAGTGTTTTATAATCTTTTACAGTAGTGTATTTGTCATTTTTGCCATGCATCGTTTCCATAATACATGCACTTTGGTACTCTGGTGAAGCTGTTTTAAAATCGCAGTAGCTCAGCTATGTATAAGAAGCAAGAGAAAAAGTCCAAGTCTTCAGTGAAACTGAACTGGATTATTTCTAGTTTCTGTTTGAATGTTGTACATTTTACAAAATTGTGGTTATGTGTGGATTTGTTTTTGAAACCTTTGAGAAATCTAATGGTATTGTGTATTATGTAATAGTCAAGAAAAATGCAGGAGGAAAATGTTCTTGATGATTGGTTAACTTTGACTTTGAGTACTTGACGGCTCAAGTGATAACAACAAAGAACAAAGAGTACTAACAGGTACCGGTGTGAACTGAAGGGACGAGAAGCAATTACCAATGCAAACTACGAGCCGAGCTACAAAGCTGTCACTTCAAATGTGAAAAGGAGCATGTTTTCTCTCTGTTTTACTCTAGCTGGGAAATGTGTATTAGAATTCTAATTTGCATTTTTATGGTTAATAACAATAATAATATTGGGGTTCACCGATGAGCGAGTGAACTTGAAAAGATCCATATAGCTCACGCTATCATCCTCACGCCAATCTCCCAACTTCCATCCAGTAACTATAATGTTATGCTGAAAGAATAAAAGCGGGCCGTGGGTGTATCTTGTACCTTGTACCTGCATGGTGTTTGGTGTTTGGCATTTGGCATTTGGTATTTGAAATGAGATGAGTTGTAAAGTGGATGCGGAATGCGGATTTATATTCTTAAAATCCATTCCCAAATTTCCCACACTCAATTTATTCCTCATTACTCTTCTGATGTAATCACACTAGCAAAACAGCAAATAAACAATAAACATCAGCAACAACCCTGTGAAGACATAGAATGTGGTATACATTATACACATGTAGCGTGGAGCATGTAGCATGTAGGAAAATTGGATTTTGGAGATTCATGAATGACGAAATAACCATTAAATTATAATTGGACTAAATTTACGATAGACAATAATGACAGAATCTAGTTTGGAGTTTAGAGTTTAGATCAAGAGTTTCAGTATGCATAATATATTATTTGCGTATTATAATAATTTGTGTGGACTGAAATTGCGTACAACTCTGAAAACGGTGTGAGGGATAATTCTAAGGAACATTTGAGGAAATTGTGTGTGTGATTTAATTGTTAATGACGTTTATTTTGTTCTGTTGGGCGTAGACTTGATTTTTCTGTTTTCCGTCTTTTATCTTCTGTCATTTCATGTTTTTACTTTCTCCTTTTTCCAAGTCTTACACATCGGTCACGATAAATGCATCCACGATCGTATTATCTTAATTCTTATCTATCTATAAATTGTGCCACAGTTTTAAACAAAAAGGCATGACAGTGTACTGATGTAAACTTAATCAGCTAAATAAACATTGAGGGCTGAATAGAAAATATCACAGAGTTTACCTCCCAAAAAGAATCAGAAACAATGTGCGTTTGAGTCTTGAGGAGAGGAATATAAAACAATGTGACTGCAAATCAATTTATTCAAGTCTCAAGTCTCAAGTCACAAAAAATAACGTTTTATCGAAAGGATCTACGAATGCAGATGCAATTTTCTGTGTTTGTTTTTTCTTTTGATACAGAGTACTAATGGGGACTTAATGCATGTAATGCATGTAATATCCTCGATATGCGTTCAATTCTGCGGATTTCAGGAGCATATAAACGGTCAAAATTGAAACAAAGACGGAGACTGACCGCTGTGAATGAAATGCTCATGCTCAAAGTGTTTATATGGTTTTGTATCAAACTTCCATTTGATGATTTGATTATGTACAAAAGTACATTTGGGATTTGGGATGATGTGGTCAAACACTATGTAACCTGTGTATGTAAATATAAATAAATACCTGTGGTTTTACATGGATATTGGATATGATAGTCATGTTTATATGGATGGGATATGGGATGTCAAAATGAGTTAATTGGATAATATTCGACTTATAAAACCACCCCCTGCTGTTTGCAATTAGAGCCCACGTTCTTGTTCTACGTTTTACACACAAAATACTGTGGTCATGACAGCCCGTTTACGTTGGCTCATGTAAATCTGTCTTGTTTGTAACTCAAAATTCAAACTCAAATGTTTCATTTCCTCGTCTGTTCATCCATTTCTCGTCTTTGTCCGTGTCTGTTTCGTAGTCCTCCCTCCTCAAATTTGAAACAAAATGAGTTTTCAATAACAAAATTTATTCCCACAGAACCACAACACGAAGTAAACAAGTAGAGGGAAATAACTTGTAAAAATTAGTTCCATACTTATTCTAAACTCTAAACAGCATCATTTCAGGTTAATGGTGATTCATTCAGCAATAAAAGTAACGTAAATGAACTTTTATTTTATGTTGGAGTTTTGAGTTCTAAACTTTGTGCTTTGAGTCTTGAGTTTGGAGTTTTGGGTACTTCTGAGTAAAAATTGTGATTTGTAACTATTTTGTGTATAAAAACATTTTAGTGATCAGTTTTGTATCCTACTTGAAGTTTCCATACCTTTTAATTTTTAATTGAAAAAAAAATCAATGACAAATGACGAAAGCTATGACTTCGCTGAAGGAAAAAACAAATAAATGTTTTTTATTGCATTCAGCGTTGTATTTTCCTCAAATACTACGCTAAATTTCTTTTGCTTAGGAAATTATAGCTTGAATGCATTTATTTATTATAATCATAATAAAAAGCCAAAGGGAGAAAATTTTATGAAACCAACAATAAGATGCATACACAAGCTACAAGACACTTTCATAAAGTATTATGTACAGGTGTGTTAAAATTTAAAACGTTTGAGTAAATCAGGAAAACTGCCAAGGTGAAGAAAGGGGAAAAGGATTGTAAAAACCTGTCAGCATGACTGAGTTTCAATGAGTTTAAAAAAACCGTCTTCATTTGTTTTGTCTAACGAGGAACTGATGACTGGATACTGTATGCATAATAGACTAAAGAATGGTAAGAGCGAATGGAGTTTGCTATCTGCATTTGATACAGAACCAGCTTGAAGTATGGAGCGTCTTTAATAATAGGAAAATAAGAAACTTCATAGGAAGGAAAGACATGTTTTAAAAAATTCATATTCACATTTTCATTCTAGTCTAAATATATATAGAGAGAGCGGCAAATGCATGTTGCACGTCTTAAAATTTAAATGGATGAAAACGTTTTACGTGCAAACAATCAGAGAAAAGTACATGTGGTTTTTACGTTATATTTGTAGGTACAGAAATAAAAATTCAACTTGTTATCGTAAAAGGTCCAACAATGGTCAAAATAAAATAAACTACTATCAAAAATTCTGTCCCTCCTCCATGGTTTTTAATGTTTTAATTTCTTACATGTTTTAGTCAGTACAGTGCCGTATCCCTAATCAAGTAATCAGTAAGGGGACTGCGCTTTATTAAAAGACACATGAAAAACGGATAGTGATACTGATACATTACCCATTTTGAATGAAACCTTGGTACGCTGTGTAGGGTATTGTTTCCCTTATATCACTCATCTTGGAAGATGGATGATGAAGAGTTGTTGATAGACTCTTTTCATCAAACACTGTACACTGTAAATTCTACATTGTACATTGTACAAGTACAATGACTGTAAATTAAAATCCAGTAATGCATGTAATCCTTACACAAATATGCATGTGAATTACATAATACACATTGCAGATGTGCGTATGTATGTAAGAAACATGAAATACCCCACTTTCAAACTCTACAGTCAAAGAATAAAAAACAAAGTTGTGAGCTGTGAGCTTTGAGCTTCGAACTGGGAGAATACTCATTCTAAAATCTGGAGATAAAAAAGAAAAGAAAACAAGAAAACAAGACAAGGAAAGAAAATGGAATATATAAGATGTAAAAGATGTAGATACATTTTTACATTGTAGATATCTGCATTCTATGTTCTACATCCTAAATTCTACATTCTACGCACAAAGTACCAAGTACAAAGTAGAAACGGACGGAGATGAGCCAGTTGTAATTCTGTGTAAACTCCCGCCTGAACAAATTGACTCTTGACGTGTAGATTTTCCATTAAGATGCATCCTCATTTGGGCAGGATTTGTGAGTTGTGAGGTCTTAAAAAAGAAAGCAAAGCAAGGTAAATGTACCTACGACTACAAATTTATGTATACATACATACAGAGAGCAGAGAGTACAAGAGTAAAAGAGTAAAAAGTGAGAGGTGAAGGGAACAGCAAAATTCATGGAATGTCTCAGGAAAATGAGATTACAAGAGAAAAAACTGTTGAAAGATATGAGACAAATCTTTCTCTCTCTCTCTCTCTCTCTCTCTCTCTCTCTCTCTCTTTCTCTCTTCTGCTCTTTGTAGATACACTCTAGTTTAAAAGCTTGCCCTCACAATAATTCAAACTTGTTGTCATAGACCTTCAAAACTTCAAAAGGCATTTACTTTTCATTTTCATACATTTTTCTTTTTGTCTTCTCTCTCTCTCTCTCTCTCTCTCTCTCTCGGTTTCTCTGACTTTTTTCTATTTCAGCTCAACAATCCTTTTCTACACCTTTTCATATGTAGAACTTGCAGTGTACATTGTACATTGTACAGAGTACACTTTACACAGACAAAGGCCGACACTCTGTATTACATTCTGTATTCAATTTTATTAAGAGGAAAGTCTACATTTGTATTGTGGAAAAAGGCTAATACATCCGATTTGGTTGGCTGGTTGGTTGATTTTTTGTCCAAACAAAAATCCACTTTATGATTTTATTCGTTCAACATCAAAAGTCTGACTAAATTGATTCAGGTATTTTCTCACTTGACTTAAAAAAATTAGAAATTTCAACACATAAATAAAAGAGTACAAATTGGCACTGGTTTCGGTTTTGGTGTGGGGTTTAACAGTTTTGAGAAAAAACTTGACAAACTTTTCATTTTGAAAATCACACGGATTTTCTACAGACTTTTATCTTAAAATTTGATTCTATATTCTTGATTTGAATGTCGTGGGAAATGAAGGGAGCACTCTTGTTTTTCCATTTTACATGGCTAATAATAGAGCAGAGCAGAGCAGAACTACAAACGCCGTGAAATATATTAATATTACTTGCAAACAAATCAAAGAGGAATATGAGAAACATACGTACATGCTGCATGTAAGTTGTATAATGTAAAATGCACAATGTTACTTTTCGTGTAAATCTTGAGTATGAACCCTAGATAAAAAGTTTGTTCAACAGGACAGGAGAAATGAGAACGAAGATGGACAAATGTAGAAAAAAGGGAAAGAAAACACACAAATACAAAGTAAAATATGAAAAGTACACACTACACACCTCGAGGGATTTTTAGTCTGATTCTGATTACTCTGTTCTCTGTTCAAACTGTCTTGACGGTGAACATTAAGTATTTTTATGAAAGTTTCTGACAAAAGAACTTGTACTATCTCTTCATCATCCTCCTCATGAAAAGCATCTTACTAAAGAGAGTGTCCGTAGAAAAACAGTAGAAATTTTTTTTGACAGCCTACATTTAAAAGAAGATGACAAAAAGAGTGAAATGGAATCACATGTGAGAAAAAAAGCTGAAATCGTGAATTTCTCTGACTGGACTGGACTGAAAGAAATAAAGAAAGAATGAATGAAAGGATAAAATTCCTTTCTCGAAAATAACATGTGTATTGTGTACATACATTTGTAGCATTTTCATGCTGTCACGAGAGTCGGGCACGGCTTTAAATGTTTCTTTGGAAGATTTTTGTCATCACTAGAGCTTATTACTGTCAACTGTCTACACCTTCAAAAGTCCATAATTCCACAAGTGGTGACAATGGACTAAACTCTAGACTCAGGATTCTAGATTCTGTACTAAAGAAAAATTGCACTACTCTTGAATTTCCATCCATGTATCTACAACGTAAAAATATCTATATATAAAAAACTTGTTCGTCGTTTCTCTTATGCGTCTTATTTTGTTGTAAATGCTCAGTAGAAAATTCAATAACTAGCATTTTCAAATCCAAATAATAACCCAAAAATCACAAAAGTGTTGTCGTATTCACAATCCACAGCTTTGTCATCGACTAGAAGACATTTAACATAATTACATTTATATGTAAAAAACGAATTGAAAATCGTTTGAGAATAATAGGAATAAGAAATGGGTTTCTCGTGAACTTGTTCCATGATATCTAGTTCAGTGTTCAGTAGTTAGTAATTACACAAAACACAAAAGTTTTTTTGAATTGAATTTCCGTATAAAACATTTGATAGAGAATCCACAAAAGAATAGTACAAAGAACGAAATGAAGACTGCCACTGAACACTGAGCATTGAGCTCTGCGTTTTGTGCCTGTAAAGTGAATTCATCTTTCTTTGAACGGCGGCAGAAGGAAGATTTTTTTGGTGTTTTATCTTGTTTCTTTGTAGAGAAATGTAACGAGTTGGGTTTTATTCACATTTAAATTCTTATTTACCCAACGGCCAACCATTTAATTTCCTTTAATGTCAACTCCTTCCATTGAAAAAGGAAAAGGATGAAGAAACTCTTATTCACAAAAGACAAGAGCAAAATTCCAGTTGCATGATACATTGTGCATAGAAATGTCTTGTAAAAATATCGCGTTTGAAATTTGAAATTCACTTCTTCTAATTGTTTCCTGTGGTTTCCACAGAGTCGGAACAAAAGTTTTTTTGCAAAAGCATTTTATTAAGTTTCACAAATTCACTGTACTAGATTTTTTACAGAGTTTGACTGACAACCTAACTTGACATTCAAATGTCAAGCATTTGTCGGTATTTTCAACCTCCTTGGAATCTGAGGAGGTTTTAGCAGAAATTAAAAGAAAAAGGTCAAAAAAGATTTCAAAATAGCAAACTGAATTAAAATGTCACCTGAGAAGAAATTTTAGAAATCTATCCTTGGAGCACTATAATAAATTTGTACATGCAATTACATGGCGTTCATAAGCTATGTATGCGGACGAAAACATATCTAGTATCTAGCATGTAGACAAACACAACCGGGCAAACTCTAGTACTGCATCGGATTCATTCGTCATCAATTCTGCAAGTTAAACATACACTTGTTCAACTCGTCTCTCTTCATCTGCATTCCGCATGTATTGCGTATGGTTAGATATTGAAAAACTCCTGTTTCTACGTATCTGCAAGAACACCCACTTGATTCTCAAGATTCTCAAACTAAAAACTTGTTAAACATTCCTCCTCTTGTATCGTGTACATAAATATAAATACCTGTACACTGTACATTGTACATTGTACATACAAAGAAAATGCAGTAGAGACAATAGAAATGTGCTCCATCAAAAACGGTGGATTCTGGAGTAGAAGAAAAGTTTATGTAAATATTTTTCCTATTTTCTTTTTTCATACCCATTTTAACATTTCTTTAAGTTTTACTAGTACCTCCAATCTGCAGTGTATAGTGTACAATGTAAATGTAGAAGAAAACAAAGAAACTACTGCATAAGCACAACCCAATACACACTACACATTTCTTTATATTCTTTATATTCTACACGTAAACAAAAATCCTAGAAAAACTGCGGAGTATCTACATTCACATTCGTCTCATTACTTGCAAGCCTTGTCCTCCACTGAATTGCTGGAGGAAGAGCATTGCTCGGGAACAGCAGAGAGTAGAGAGTAGAAAGTAGACAGTAGAGAGAAAGACGTCAAGGAAATAAAGAAAGAAAGAGCATCCAAGGAGAAGATAAAACACTTTCTACTATTTACTGTCTACTGTCTACATTCTACATTCTACAAACAAACAAAACATGGATATTTGCATGATGTTTTAAACATGACAGAAAGGAGATGGAAAAAGGTAGGCGGAAGTTGAAGTTGATGGTTGCTCGTTGCACATTGTACGTTTTCTTTGTTTTTGACTTGATCCCTGCTTTGAATTTCCAAATGCCATTTATAGGAATGCATGAAACAATATTTATTCTATAGTATATTGTCTACGCATATGTATCTGGTATCTACATGTATTACCTGCAAAAAGAGGACGAAGGGTCTGGAAATAAATAAATAAATACTTTCTGAACTTATGATTGAAATATACAATAAAAAGATACATATGTAAAATGTAAAAGAAAATGCAAATTCACATCCGTCTGTATAAGCATGTATTGATTTTTGTGAATTCTGCATTCTGTGTTCCACATTAAGCATTTTGCAAATGATTACTTTTTCATACAAGAAATTTCAATGGCAATGTAAATGGAAAGGAATCATCATACTCAATACTCATAGCAGCAATGATACATCTTAATGAGTATTGAGTTCTGCATATTAAGATTCACAGCTTGTGTAAATGTAGTCATAATCATGACATTTTTATTCTTGCTCAAAATTTAAACAAAAGTCCAAAATCCAAACTTCTTGACAAAAGTAAAATTTGAATGCCGAAAAGGGTAAAAGTTGTTTGTAAAAGATACAGTTTTATTGTGAAGGTAGTAGAAAACATCTTGCATGTGTTTTCATAAAACAGTCTGACACACCAGGTAAAACAATGCAGTGGGCTTTGCCATGTACTGATAAGCATACAAGCGTAGCTTAGATATAAACTGAGGAATATGGAGTATGGAGTATGCATAAGCTCAATTACAAGTGATGATATTTCCAGACCGCCTCGGCGTCTCTAATGAAAGCTAATTGCCTTGGAAAAATCTAGCATGTAGATTGTAGATTGTGAATTGTGGATAGATTGACCTTTTCTGCCGCTTTCCTCCTTCTTCTTCTTTTTCTTTTTCTATACTACTTGCTCTATATTCCATTTCCATCGACAAATGACGTGACCACCTGTGCGAAACTTGAAATGAAATGAACACTGAAGACGGAATATTCTTTTTCATTTCTCTCTACTCCAGTTCAAAGGGTAAGATTAAATAATGCATCAAGGTAAAAATTTCTATCGTATTCTACTGCTTACTCTTTTATTCACAGAAATAATCGTGCGATACTCATGCCTTGTTATTCTTACAGCTTCTCTTTTGATTATAATAGCACATGCATGAATTTACTCCCAGTCTTGTGTATATGCAACTATAATACTTAGAATTTTACATAGTAAAAAAGCATTTTGCTGCGCATTTAAAATTTTGTTGGTTGTTTCCTTTTGGTTAATTATCAGAAGCTTGAGTTGAGACTTGAAACTTGAGATTTCTCGATCTCGATGGCCTGACTGATTAAGAACAAGTAAAGCACAAAGCACAAAGCACAAGGCACACGATACAGATGGTAATTCTATGTATACCATAAAAGTTTCACATTTGAACATAGGTGAACTTGACTATGTAATAAAATCATTAGGCTGTCTTGAGACTTGAGAATTGAGACTACCAGACAGTTGAACATGACGTAATATGAATATTTAATATGTGTGATTCAAGTTTCAAGTTTTGTTCCTACTCTGCCTCTTGCTTTCACATGGCGTATGGAGTATGGAGTTTTTCCATACACTGTATGGTAGAATGATTCATTGATTTTTGTTGAACTCCCTTGATGTCATTAGGTTAAGGGATAGCTCACAGCTGAGGAGATCACGCATGCCGGTGGTCGGTGTGGTCTATGGGTGGCAAGAAGAATCATACGAATGCCGAAAGATGCGACGCCTTTTTGTTGAATTATTAGTGTTTCAATGAACCGATTCATCCACCAAGCACCGAGCTCAATAAACTCAAAACTTGTACTTAGTCCTTAGTGTTCAGCAATAGCCATGAAATATCATAAAATGGAATGGGCAAGTAGTGAAACTAGATTATTTATTGAGTATTGAGTATCAGGTTGCACATCTCTTGCTCACACTTTCCCTCAATTTCTAATTTTCATCATCATCACAAAGTGGGATGAAAACAGGAAATAATAAATGACCCAGGACAATACAAGGACTTTAGAGCTATTTTTTATCAGCCTAAGGCTACAGATAGTAAACGTATTTAAAAGTACTAGCATAGTACCTTCATAATGAACTTAATGTTCTTCATCTCATAATTAATTGACTGGGAATGATTCTGTGGTCTCTTGCCGCTTCTGTCATGTTCTATTACCTACCCAAATCTCAAATCTCAAGTCTCAAGTCTCAAGTCAAGTCAGAGGGATCTTCCTCCTTTTACGACAACGACATTTACAATTTACAATACATAAGAGAATTCACAGAAATATCATACGTGCTGAATGCTGGATGAACAAAAGTTCCTGCTCTATGAGCTCTAATCTATAATGTACAAATAGAGAGAACAAAAGTACCAAGAAAAGCACCAAGACATTACACACATGCAGTAACTTGGATAAATCTGATAGAAAAGAGTTCAAGTTGTCGGAATGGTGGAAAGTAAAAAAAATCATTCAGTTGATTTCTTTCCTTGTACACTAATGAGACGACCGAGCCCATTTTCTCTTTATTGCCTCAATTTTGATTCTATTGCCGATGTTCCACGATCCAATGCTCAATGCCCAATACTCAATGTTCTATGCTCAATACTGACGCCAGTCCATATAAAATACAAAGTGTATTACTTTGTGGATAATAAAGAGACCATGAAGTACAGGTTCCTGATGGATGATTACCCACATAATTTTGAACAAGGCCGTCGTTTTTTACTTGTGCCGTATGCCGTATGCCTTTTAGTTCACAGAGTTTCCAGTCAAATTCTCTAATCAAATTCAATATCACTATCAGTATCAATATCAGCATCACAGTCAGAAAAAAGTTGTACCAACTTTTCCTGCTGAAAGTTGAAAGTATTCTTGTTCTTTTACTCATGTAAGTTAAAACTTTTCAACCATAAGTATTTAATCACCTCTATGAAATTGAAATTGTACCGAAACGAATTATATTGTATTTAGTTCCATTCCTTTGCATCTTGAAGCTTGTGAGTAAATCTCCTAAAGTTCAATATAAATCTCTACATTTTACAAACATTTAGACAAGGCATAGAACATAGAGCACATAGAACAGCACGAGAAAGCTTACAATGTACCACCTAGATAAAATTCAATTCAAAACGTTGGAAAAACCAGGGATTTAATAGGAAAATAAATGTGGTTTTTCACACTTTAAACTTGTTAATTTTTTTACTTTGAAGATTCACTAGGAGGGAAAACGGAGAATATGGGGTACGGAGTACAAAATGTTTCTTAGTAGATGAAATGAGCGTAAATGGAATGGCGTGAGTTCCCTGGTAGATAGATAGATAATTACTACACCGATTTGTTGTACAGATTTATTATCATCATCAAATTGCATTGTAAAATGCTAACCAGCTCAATGCTCAATCCACAGTTTGCTTTGGTTTGAATTGCTTTGAGTTTTGGACATGCAACATGATTACCGAATTATTGGAGTTTGACTCAAGAGCAGTCGTCTCATTAGTCAAGCTTGAGTCTCAGCGAGGGGTAACATTGCGTGTATGTTGAATTTGAATCATCAACTCACACCACACCACATCTTCTTACCTTGTTGTCGAAAGGTGCTCTAGACTCTAGATTCTAGATTCTAGATTCTAGATCCAGACACGAGATCTCTTGTTAACAATAACAATAATAATTATTATACATAGATTTCCTTTATTATGTTCCACATTACTCAGTTCTGAAACCTTCAAGCCACAAGTGTGTGTGTGTTTGTGTGTGGTGTAAAACACGAATATGATACATTTGATGTGCTGAAGGAATGATTTCAGTAATGTTCTTCATTGCCAACTAAATGTACAGATAGTTCAATACTACACCTTATTTATATCATGCACAAAATGACGATACTACTATTATAATATTATTGTAATATTTATGTACACACGTGTTACATAGCCAATAGTCAACAGTCAAGCATATCATTATCACATTGAAAATTGAAAGTCTGTATTATTGCCACGTATTAAGTATAATTGCACCTATATGTTGTATAATTTGAATGGGAAGGAAAAAAATAAAAAGAAGAAGAAGAATGACGGAGACTGATGTAGTTTCTACTTTGATATAAATACCATGTAAGAGCGAGAGAGATTTGATTGACAGGTATCCAGAGAAAAAAAGCCGAATCAAATACAACTCCAGTTCAGTTTATAGTTTATACCTAAAGCATTCAGCATATTCAGTATTCAACATTCAGTATTCAGCGAATCAAATCTAGTGTAGAGATTCTGTCACTGGCTCCTCTTCATAAATTACTCAGATATCAACTATCGACTGGACTTAAATGACATTGAAATGCGTTGGTTGAATGGTATTTGAAGAGCTTGCAATTTAATATTACTTTTATGAATCAAGCGTCAAGTACTAAATATCAAGTCAGTTCAATATTCAGCAACACTATGCAAAATGCTCCAGCTTAAGGCTCAGAACTCAAAACTCAGCACTGTGGTATCAACCTTCGTCTTTCATCTTGTATTGTATTTTAAGAAAAATGTTACATCCTCTGTCCATTTCAATTCACTTTATTGCATTGCATTACTATATGACATTTTTTTTACCATGCAAATTGAAATAAATTGCCCCAGTCAAGGTGCACAATGAAAAATGAACATGAATATGAATCATTTGATTACTTTTGCAAAGGTATGAAAGATATTCATAAAAATATGATTTGATGTATTTTCTGCTGCGTCTTGAGTCTAGAGTCTTGAACGTTGAATTTTGACTGTTGGTTTGTGATAAATTGTTCCTTGTTCTATTTTAATTTAGAGAGTGAATTGCGAGAATTAGATACGGAATAAGCAATGCTGGAAACTGAAAAAGCATAATTTTTCCGGTCTACCTAGTGCGTAGTGCCTAGGCAGTTACAGACTTGTAAATCAGGGTTAATGGATACAGAATAAAGAATGTGTGCAAGTTCAGCATGTTAGATTCTAGAATCTAGATTCTACGGTCCTTTCCAACTGATGACATTCCTTCTTCTTTGTGTCTTGCTATGAATATGACTTGGATTTTCTAGATGATCACTTTTAGACGCAAATGCAGAGTCAGGGCCAAGTCAACATTTTTCAGTTACACTCTACACTCTACACTCTACCCTGTACAATGCACAATGTACAATGGGATTGTCCATCCTTCTTCGTCCTTCGTCCTGTATGATTGATGGTTCTAGATTCTGGATTCTAGTGCTTTCACGTCAACTCTTCTTGTTTGTCTGCTTATTATAATATCAGTGGATAATAGATATTAAATTACAGCCGTGCATATGCACATGAATCTGCATATGAATATCATCTCATCTCATTCAAAAGTTTTTAAGGTATTTTACTCACTAGTTTACATAAGAAATTCTCGAGAATCGAGAATTGTAACAGTATAAGAAACAACGGATATTAGGCTTGTCCTTTGTCATTTGTAATTTGTCACTTATCATGTACGATAAGTTTCTAAATAGTTTTGTGGTGAAAACTGGCAACTGGTTCCTTGTTTTATACAGTCAAGTTTTATATCACTAATTCCAATCAAATACATTTTAAATTTTGAATTCACAGGTCAACTAAATTTTCCATATAACACATGTACCATAATTATGGAGACTGTTTTGCAAGTCTTCGGAAAACTAAACAGTGCAGCCTTTTAACCAGAT
>JAQGBH010001856.1:0-28548 GCA_034698265.1 Sminthurinus aureus
GGTTCGTATAGGAAAAGGAAGAAAAAGTTATTTACAGCGATATAATCGAGACATTTTGCGGGTTTGATGCCAAAAACAGTGGCCAATTTGAGAAACTGGATGACGGCGATGACTCCAAAATTCCGTGGAGCTCTCACGTCAAATTCTCCGTATTGAATATTCTCAAAATGAGTCACGGCCTCTGATTGATTCGCCCAGAATTTTCCGGGAAGAAGCGGAACGAGAACTGAAAGAGTTGGCAAATAATCCGACAGGAAAATCACGGATTTATTCCGTTTTGTCTTGTCCTCGTGAAACTGTCCAGAAGAAGAAGACGACGGCAACGAATGACGATGACGATGGTGAGTCAACTCGTCAAGTGATGCTGTCAAAACAGAAACACAAACCACTTTGAAATTTGAAAGAACAAAATACGAAAACCCTCTACAAAATTTAATACGTAGTTCAATCTATCTGTAATCTGTAGGTATGAAAAAAGACTTACGGCCGTATAAAATTATTTGACTAGATATACAAAACACTTGAAAAGTCAATAGAAAAGAGACACCAGAAATATCAAATTTCATCCTGAATTGTTTTTTTATTTCACATGTAAACAGAAACAAAGTTTTCCAAGGAAAATTTTATTTTTTCAGGAGTGGTCGTTCCACTTTTCATGTTGACGAACGAGAAAAACACAAATGCACAAGAAACAAGAACCAAAAGAACTGCAAATGAACAGATGTGAGAAGTTGAGACACAAAACACAAAATGATGGCGTTTGGCTTTTGGCCTCCAGAAATTTTGCAAATGATTAGACTTTGTAACTAAACAAGACGGTTAAAAGTTACGAGCGAGTGAATGTATTAATAAGAATTTATGGAAATGTTCATTTATTTTACATTTTACGAGTGATTTAAATGGTAAATGTTTATGATGCGCAATGGGAAAAGATGTGCCTAAGATTTCATTTGGAGTTTGAGATTAAGTTGAGAAGTTTTACGTTGTGTAATCTTCATTCGTATTTAAATTGGTTGTTTTTATGCGATGACGACTGACGATTGACGATCGTTTCGTCTCAAATCTCACAAACAAAATTAAAACTAAACTAAATCTTTATTTTTCCGACTGCAATTAAAAAATGAATGTGAAATGAGAGGCTGAAAAATAACACAACACTGTTGATTCATGTTGTACAACATGAATCTGGATATGAACATTTTGTCACCAAAAGTCAGTCCTAGGACGGGTTCCTGGGAACTCGTACAAATTTCCAGGTACTGCCGCAGGGCCATATTCCATCTTAAAAAAAGGAATAAAGAGAAGGGGTCAACTCGCTGCTTTTAAGTGTAGTGTGTATTTTTAGTAATTAGCCGTGTGGTCTATTTTTAAATGCTCAATCTTTTTTTCTTCCTCGTTGCTTTTGCTAACGATTGGATTGCGGTGTGCAAATGATGAAATCTAAATTATTCTGACTGAAAATAGAAAATAGTACAGCATTTCCGATCTCCATACGCAAAATCATCATAATATTATCGTGTTTACAAAACGTGTTATTGGAAAATTATGCACCTCATACAAAAATTCATTGTGAATTGTTAATTATTGTTCTTGAAAGACTATGTCGTGAGGCTAGTCTATTTTTATATTTCTAATAGAAATTTTAGTCTGAAAGTATGAAAACACATTGCAAGTCATAATATTCCATTTAGAGGCATTATGTATTATTTGTTGAGGTACTAGATACTAGATTGACTATTGACAATTGACAAGTGGCGCAAGATCAACTTCAACATCGAACATTAGTCTGAAATCTGGCGGATATTTTTTATCGCTATGAAATCATCAGGATGTGGATTACAGTATGATATTTATATTTGTATCTTTATTAATACGTACATTGTTTAAATTTCTAACTAATCTCTTATCATTGCTTTCTCTTGACTCTTGACACATGGGTCTACTGATTACTGATAAATTGTAAAGTATTGTCTAATTAAAAAACCCACTGAACTCAATCTTATCTCTTCCAACTCAAAACAAAAGTTTCCATCATAATTCAGCATATCGTGTATTAAATACATTGAGATAGTCGATACTCGACCTTTTGTGCAATGTGCATAAGTTTGTACATGAAGTGATCGTGTGATTATTTGAAATGATGACCGTCAGAATGATTCACAAATCTAGAATCTAAAATCTAGAGACCAGCTTAGTTTGTTTAGTTTTGCAGTTAACTCTGAATGTTAGATTTTGAACTCTCAGTAGTGACTTGAGAATATTTTTACTGTTTTTTACCAGAATTACTGATCCAAATTCAACAAGATGAATTTTAATACTCAAATTGCATTGGCCGTCTTTGTGATTTTTATTTCCAGCTGCTGTTTGTCTAGTGGTCAAATTGGAAATTTTGCAGATACCACTGAAATCCACGGATATCATTTCCACACCTACTATTTCCAATCAAATGCTTTGAGTACATCCATTGCATCTTCATTCAGGTAATGTTTACAAAAACAATTGATGATGGATTGAAAACGTAAATTTCAAAAATTATATCGCATTTCGTGTAACTTTTGTCAATTTTAAACGTGTTTCTGAAGCTTTTTGACTTTTGTACGGGAATTTTAGAAGTGCAATTCAAGAACAAATTGACAATGGAACTTTGTCTGGGTGCCGACTGAATCATTTTAATCAAGGGCCAATTGGTAATTATTAAATGCATTAATTATATCAACTATCAAAAAGGCTTCAAATTTAATTAAGCCCTTGCTGATCAAATATATTTGAATATGCAATGTGCAAAATATTTTATTTTTCAACAAAACCCCTGTAATTTGTTTGAAATTTGAAATTGTAGGACCTCACGTGGTTGGAAGTTTTGAGACGTGTTGTAACAACACCGCCATTTCATCAGCTCTGAGTTGGTTCATGCAAAACCGAGGAAATCTCACCATTCTCCTTCATCCGTTGACTCGTTTTGAAGTTCTAGATCACACCGTAAGAGCCATGTTCCTCGGACCTCAAGTACCTCTTGACATAACTGCTTTGAGCGACGATCTTGAGAATGATATCGATCTTTGTCTACCCATTGACTAAAAAAAGATGGCTCCTTTCTCCAATATAAAATTTATTTCATGCGTAATTTAACATGCAAATAAATCAATCCTATTTTCTCATGCTTTAATTTTCAATGTTCAATAATCAATGCAAAAGCGCAAGCAAGTGTTTTACTAGTATTTTTAGTTTTTGCATTTCATTTGCAATTTCCAAGCTGTATATCATGAAAATATTATACACAACACATAACACGCTATGCACATAAAAATTCCACTGTTGAATTCAAAGTGCACAGAGAAAAACATAGAGAACCATAATTATTTAAAAATTCTTATACTGAAGATTAAACGCCTAAAGGTTTTGCCACGGCTGCCTGCTTGAGAAATCTCAATTCTTCTTCCATTGCCACAGTCAGGTCGGACGTTATATTTTCATTCGGTGAAAATGCAGAGTCCACCGTCGTTGCAAATTGAACGGAACCAGAGAAACTGAGTACGGAAAATGTGAATCCTAGAAAAAAAATTCATTGTCATATAAAAATCAAAATTCGTAGATAAGATAAATGGGAAAAAATGGGAAATAAAAGAATTAATGCTCACCATTTCTCCCGGGGCCACATCCATTTATGTACATTGCATCCAGGATTTTGTCCCCTTGAAAATTCTTTATGGTTTCCGGTGGCCCTGGCATGATTGAGCAGACAACCGTTGTCAACCTATTTTTAGCAATGACCCTCACCCAATTTGCGAGCAAGCAGCCAAGGAAGGGAGTCAGAAAGTGGGAAATGTTGGGTTGACAAGTCGACTTAATCTCCTTGAGGTCACTTTCAATCATCTGAAGACGTTTAAATGGATTTTCTTCGTGAACTGGTAGAGAAATTGTGCACATGGCCCTTTAAAATAAAAAAAATCAATGAAAAAGTTGAACGCCGTTTGATATTTTCAATGCGTCATTTACCTAAAGGATTGAGTAGTTCATTTTCTCACATATGATGCGTTCGTCTGTTTCTAAATTCGAATAACGAAAATTCTCGTGTACCCCCCCCCCCCCCCCCCATAAACTGTAAACTTACCAATGATTCGCCAGTCCATGTGGTCGATTTGCCAGCGGCAAGGGAATTCCACAAGTAATATATTTTGGCATACTTTTACTCGGATCCAATTGGACATCTCGAATCATCAATTTTCTCATTGCTCCAGTCACCGTCGCCAGCAAAACACTTGTGAAGGAGACGCCACAAGAAGCCTTGATGGAAAATACTGTTTCAATCGGAATCTTTTCCGTACAGCCCAAATGCCAATATCTCGTCAATTTCTTCTCACTTAGGTGCCAAGCATTGGTGTCTGATGATTTGAACAGCGTTGAGCATAAAATGAAGGGACCGATAAAGAAGATGAGGAGCCCATTCCCAATTTTCCTGAGGAAACTCGGAGGATTTGAATGCACTTTTGCCTTGGCTACTGTCTTGAGGTTGAGATTGGGAGAAGTGCCGTCGGACAGGAGGGAGAGGATGCTGTAGCCATCCGCGAGAACGTGATGCCATCGGAAAATTATCACGGATTTTTCCTTTTCAACTGGCGGTGGTGCCGGTGGCGATGTCGGTGAACTGGTTGATGTATTTGTATTAGGATCGATAGCGGGTGGTTTTGGAAAGTGATTTTGTCTAACGGGCTCTCGATAATACGGAATAATCAGAATTTCCCATGGACTTCGAAACCTAAGGAAAAAATCGAAAATCAAATATCAAATCTCAAATCAGATGACGATCAAAGAAATTCGCGTGTTTTTAAACTAGATGTTTTTTTTTGAATTACTCATCAAATGGTTTCATGCTCATCTCATTCCAAGTTTCATGAACTTCCCTCTGCGTGGTGAAAGCCCCTGGATTTTTACGATCTCTAGAGTAAAAAATGTTTTCATGAAACATAATTTGACCTTTACTTTTGACATTTTTTCACAGAAAAGAAAAAGAAGCATAAAAAAACTCACAGAAACTTGACGTGATTTCCAATATTAAAATTTTGCTCCTTCTTCCACCACAAAAATCCAGCATATTGTTCCACATACTGTTGAAGTTGTGGATATTTCAACTGTCCGTCTGACAGCTTACACTTGATCCAATTCTCTTCAATTGTTTTACACAGTGATTGCAAATCAGTCACTTGGCCCTCACACACAAATCGAGCCACACAAACACAAAAAGGATCCTTGTATATAGAATCCACACCAAATAAGACAGAATGACTGTCCAATATTCCCCCAAGATTTTGGAAGGAGGGACAACAGGAACAACACTTGACACAGAGCCACAGGCAAAGTCTATAGAAATAAATGGGGAAAAGGAGAAGGAGAAAAAGAGGAGCAAGAATTAAACTAAGTAGAAAACAGAGGATGATGAGAATTTTTAACAGTAGGATTTTAACACACCGAAAGAGGAAATAATGAGACATTGAGGATTTTCTAAGGATCGATGTCATTTTATTATTCTTTTCTTAGATAATTTAACACCTTTTTTAAATCTAACTATTATTTATCTTGTCATTTCTTCTTCTTAATATTTGACTTTGGTACAATGAAATCACTTGTGGGAGTTGAACGCCGCTTAACATTTTTTTACGTAGTAAACGCAGACATTTTGTCCGCTAAGTAGTTGTTCTTTACTCAGGGACGTTAGAAAACCAAGTATATCAGTCTAAAATTTGCATTAAACTTTTGACATCACCAGAATTTTGTATTTCTATGCAAAAAAGTACACACTTGAAACTTGAATCTTTAATGATTTAAAATATTTACACTTTGTATTTCGGCTGGGATCTGCAAAATTGGGATAAAAACTAAAAATATGGAAAAGGAAAAACAAGAGGAATTCAATATTCAAAAGTACATTGTGCAGTGGATATGCAGCAATCTATTTTGATGAAAAATGTCCTTCAATATCTAAGTTTCAAGGTATGCTTTGGATTTTACTCCGTTTTTAATTTCCATTAAATGTTCTTGAATTCCTATTTTCCATCTGCTGCTCTGCTGCTGTGTTGGTTCGTCTATTTGCTTTTCGGTTAAATTTGAGTTTGGGTTCGAGCTGCGGTTAGCTAATTTTTTAGTGAGTCAACTTAGCCAAAGCGACAGTATAAAGTGAAGGTGGCTGTTTACTGTAAGTTAACTTGAAATGACGTGCGATGTACTTGTAAAGTGGAAATGGTTATAGGTTATAGGTATATTAAATCCATAATATCTGTATTCTATATCTACAGTTTATATTTAATTTTTCTTACCCTCTACAATCTACAAAATGGGTGAAATGACAAAAATCTTATCCACAGATGAGAAACGAAATAAAACAGTCAACATTTTTTCAGTTATTCATTTTATGGTTGATAGTTGAAATACTTAAAATGCGTCTGAAAAATAATGTTACGTGTGCATGTAGAATGTACATTGATCAAATAAATAAAATTGGTAGTTTGAGGTCTAGTTTTTTTACACATACTTTTTGCTGGGATCATGTGCAAAAAGTGGTAAAAAGCAAAATACTATCTGTAAAATTCCGTGTAATGTCTAATATTTATAATTTCTAATGTTGATGTAAAATAATTATGTAACATTTGTAAAAGGTTTACTTTATTGCAGGAAAATCATTTTTTTAGTATTTTAAAAATAAATGTATAAATATCGACAAACGGTGTGTATATTTTGATTTCAAATTTATATTGCGATTCCAAAGCCAGCGACTAATCCAGTTGCAATTCCAGCAGCGACCTGTGCAAAGCTGGCGCCTTTTGCAGCAAATCCCGCCAATGCAGCGTTTTCTAAACCATTTTGACCAAGTCCACCACCTACTGAATCACTTCCAGCTGTAATTACAAATAAGAAACAACGAATAATTAAAAATGGCCAAGTTTTCTATAGTTTAAAATTTAAAAGACAAACGGAAACAGTACCTGAAACTAATTTAGCCAAACTGTTGAGTCCCGCTTCAGCTCCAGTTCCAGCAGCACCCGCGGCTTTTCCAGCCATTTCCAAAGCACCAGAAATAATTTGTTTTTTTATATCCAGGGCTAATTTGACGATTGACACGAGACCGCCTCCGGCGTTTTCAAGTCCTTGAATAATTGAGGTGATGGGAGTTGTTGTTGAATTTGAAGGGGAACCGGCAGAAGATGTGGAATTTGTTGTAGAATTTCCAGTGCCATTTCCAGCACCAGCACCAATACCGCTCAATCCGCTCAACACATCCTTTGTAGAATTTTGCAACCTTTCAAAATACTGTGCAATTCCTGCTGCTCCTTCACCCTGAGCTTGAGCACTTGCAAGTCCTTCACCAAAAATTGCGGAAACTTGACTGATTTGACTGGTTAAAACAGCAAGGGCGGCTTTTGCCTTTGCTTCTAAAAGGAAGTCGGAACTGGAACAATTTGAAGTTGAGTTTGAGACGGTTGAGGACAGATTTGAAACTTGAGAAGCCGAAGCTGCGGAAGAGGATGAAGCTGTTGATGTTGATGCTGTTGTGGATGATGAACCTGAAGATGAAGCCGAAGAATTTGCTGCTCCTTTACTTCCCAAAGAAAATCCAGCGGACATTGATCCAACGCCGAGGTTCAAGCTAAATGCTCGATTTTGAGGCGTCAAAGCATCGGAATTCTACATAATTGAATTAAAAAAACATTATTAAAATGACAAGAAAAGTAAGCACTTAAAAATTGACAGTCGACATTAAATGGAGAAAAAATTTGGTATTTTTAGAAAACGTACGACTAAAAGCGTAGCCACAAGAAGAAAAGATGTTTTAAGGAGCATCATGTTCACTTTTCACTAAACGTCACACGTCAACAGACAAAACTTTCAGTCCCAGAAATTTAGACACAGCTCAAATCTGAAAACTCAACAGTCAACACTCAACTAGAAATCTGTCTCATTTTCCTGTGACTCTCGACTCTTTAAATAGCTTCCGAATTTCAAATTTTAAAACCTGGTTACAAAAGTAGTCTAAAATTTCAATAAATGATAAAAGACCAAGGTTAAAGTTTTCTCATACAAGAAATCAATTTTGATTGAACACTGTCAGTAAATCTTTTACACTTCTGCTTTTGTTCAGATTTTAGATTTCAGATATTTATTTTATTTGGGTTTTATTTAGATAATATGAAACAGTTTGAGACATTGTCCTATTTTTTCATTGATTTTCACCAAACTTTAATGCAACTTAAGTGACTTTGAAATTCAGATTCTTTATTTGCATAGTTTGATTTTCTGGTTTCTTTGTGCATTGTGTATTGTGTACGTAAATGGAGCAGACATTTTTTTCATCCTTCCATAACTTTTTCCTCTATTAATTTTCTACTCTTGATTGTTCACTTGATTGATTGAACAGATGTTAAGAGTCTATACAAAATACAAAGGTTTTGATCAACTCAAGAGGCATGTATTCAAAATCCAAAACAGGCTTATGTAAATATATAGTTTGTAATTTTGTTATGATTTTGATTATATGATTTGTATGCTGGATGCTGTATGCATTAGATTTCAACAACGAAATGGATATTTTTTGCATCTGAAATTTGAAATGCAAGGCAAATATTGGAGCATTTAATTTTCCAGAAACCTGGACGTTGATGTAACGTAGAATGTTGAATGTAGAGTTTAGAATGTGATACAAATTGTATGTCATATGTAGATTGTATAGATTGTAAGTTATTGCAGAAATAGTTAAATTTTCAATTTTCTTTCCCGATTCTAGATTCCAGATTCTAAATAGATCGGCCTTGAATATATTTACACATTAAAAGAATTCATGATGACTGGAGTCTGGAGAAAATTAATAATTCATGCACAAACTTATGTTCATAAATAAATGTGTAAAATTTCAATGCAATTATTGTATACATGCAGATACGGAATTAAAACTCTGTAGGTAAATATCCAGAGATAATCTATATCTACACTCGTTATACTACTGTGACTTATTACTGATTACTGATTATTTCTAGTCGTAAAACGAGTGCAAGAAATTAAATTAGCAATGATAATTTATCATCTAAAATCTAAATATAAGCCCAAAGATTTTCATTTTCATTGTAAACTTTCACTATCCTTGAACCTCAACACTCAACTACATAGTATAGTAAATATTCATGCAGAGTACAGATCTATGGGCTATGCGCTGCAATTTATTCATATTGTAGTTTGTAGTATCAAAAATCAGAAGTATTATGCATTATATAAATGGGGTATCACGGCGAGGGAAGTACAGAGTGCAGACCACAGGTTGTTCTGTTTCTATCAAATATTACAGTATTTATTTGCACGTACTTTTCCTTTTGTTTCAATTTCAAAGGTATACAAAAGGAATAACATAAAATGGTCCAATAAAACTACTGTAGCAAAATTTACATTGTACAGTGATAAACTTAGACATTTAATCATAAAGATGCATGTACAGTGTACAATGTACAATTTGCACTACATTCTTACAGAGCGGATGAGTGATAAAAGGATGAGTGATAAATGTAAACATTTGTTATCCAAATAAAAATAGTGACTGTGCGTTATGCCTAAAATGTAAAATGTAAAATTAATATTCAATGTTTAAGAATTAAGGTACAAGATGAAAATGAAAAGGAAATTATGAACTCACATAAACAACAAGCAACAACTGATAAAAAATGATACTAATTCATGAATAACGATTAACGATATCACTATGAGGAGTATTGTTAAAGGTTGAATGTTGAAAGAATGAGTATAAAAGCAACGGAATTGACTCGAGTAATTCACATTCAGTTCTGACATCTCACAAAGAAACAACAAAAACAAAGAGTAAACAGTCAAAAATCACGGAGCTTAATTAATTACAGTGTCAGTTGCCAGTTGCCAGTGTATAAATTCAAATCCAGTGGAAACAAAAATGAAATCAATTTTGGTAAGCTTTTACATAATAACAGTATCAATATTTTTTCAAAAAAAAAACGCTACATCAAATATTTCATACAGTTATAGCATCAGAGTTCAGGGAGACAAAAATAAAAATTTGTTTTACTTGGACGCCGTTCCAAAAAAGGTGAAGCTTTTCGGTGCTTTCCAAATTGAAGTACTATTAAACTCCTGTAGGGTGCATCAACCGAATTTTCAAAACGAGTACCTTCGTTTAATGTACATTTGTTTAATTTCATGAATCTGTTTTCACCTTTCACTTTTAAGTCATGCTGTCTGCTGTTCCTCAGTTTTTGGATGGTCAATGGAACTCTGGATCATTTTCACTCTGCGTTTCACAAGGGCAAAATTCTTGAACATTACGTGAGTCACTAATCTCTTCACAATACAAAAATAAAAAATACTCTTTTTATTGTTTGATTTAAATTCTATTCCATTTCAACATGATTGATGATTTTTGTAAAGGCGGTTCCAAAGTATCATTACGGATATGGTGTCTTTGACGGTTGGACTGGTGATAAGAAGGTGGTAGAAGAACAGAGACATGGAGGTTGGACTCGTGGTGGTTACAGTCTTCTTCAGCCGAATGGAGCAATCAGATCCGTAAAATATGTTGTGGATCCCTGGAACGGATTTCAAGCCGCTGTGCACAATTATGGATGGGTTGGTAATGGGCATCCTCCAAAGTCCTACAAAAACCAACATCCTCATTCTCATCAGTCTCAAAACAATATTCGTCATGGTTATGGTTATGAACACGGTCACAGTTCTGGTAATGGTTGGGGTTGGTCAGCTCCTCAGCCTCATCAATATCAACATCAACACAAACCCATCCATAACTTTCATGGGCATGTGATACATCATGGACACAAGCACAATCACGCTCATGCTCATGCTCATCCCATTATTCCCATTATTCCAAGTCTTCCAATCACTGTCAAAGGATATATTGGACATTCTAAATTCTAATCTCCATTTACTTTAAACTGTAAAAAGAACTATACTCATTTTATATTTTTTAACTATTGCTTATTTTAATTTCTGTTGACTGAATCCATGTTTTTCTATTTAGTTTTACCTTTTACCTCGAGTTTTACTTTTTTTGTACTGTTAAAAATATTGATATTATGTGTTGTGTGTTGTGTGTTTTATATATCGTCAGAGGAAAGAGAGCATGTTCAATGTTGAATAAAGAATCAAGTCTGTTTCAAATATTATTCGAATCGGTAATCAGTGTAATACTTGATATTTTGTCGACTGTCACAAGCATTGCTATTTACTCTTCCTTCCTTCGTCATTCATCAAAAAGTAAAGGAAAGGAAATTCGAAGGGAATTCGTGGTGCCGGGAAAGAATGAGAGAAATATTTCCCACTAAATTTCCAATCCATTCACAAATTTTCAGTCAGTTTTCATTCAAATGTTTGCAGTTTGCATTGTCAATCATCATATTTACATCGTGTCATGTTTTAGTGTCCAACTGTATACTGAACGATTTAGAAATTAGAATTTAGGTAAATGTTTTAGAAATGCGGATGTAAAAATGTCCGGTTAAAAAGCTTCTAGAATATTCCATTCAACCTTCACCCATTTCTGTATTCTACATTTTCCGCATTAACACGTATTTCTATATTTACTATTTACACATTCACGCAATGTTTCTAAGTAATTGGATCGCGTGCACTAAGAACAACACATCAGCCGTTGCCCACTTAATTCATAATTCATACGCACCAGGCACCACAGTTAATCACATCGATTGACCACAGAAAGTTCTAGAACGTTCTTGCGGTTTGTTCTATTTTCACTCCTATGTTAAGAATACATAACCATTTAATCAATGTATAAAAACTTGTATAAAAAGCCGAAGAGTCTCTGAATAAATTGTCATTCACTTCTTATTGTTTAACACACCAAGAAAACCTCTGGATTTTGACCAGTCCAAACCGCTCCACAGCCGCTATCAGTTATTCATCACATTACTCATTCGTTCATTACTCCGCTCTACGCTCATCATTCAAGTAGTCAGTACAGACCCATTATAACATAAAGTACACTTTCATCTCATCATACTTACCGCTACACATTACATTTAACATCTGCACATTATACATACTACTTTGATCAACTCAATTCAGTACTTTGGTTATTAATTTAGTGTACATAACTTTGGTGCATATTTCTGCAAATAAATTATAGAACGCTATTTACTTGCTGGAAGCTTGGACTTGTACGAAGTGACTGTGTCCCGTTCTCATTTGCAGCATTATGGCAACGATGACAATTGACAATGTCTGTAAACTGCAACCATTAACAAGGTACAATCTATAAGCTACAAGCATCAATTGTGCATATTTTCATGCATTATGCATCAAAATTTGGGCCAGTAAAGCCAAGGACAGAAGGTTAGAGTGGATTGAGTAATCGATAAACGCCATTCAAAATTCTTGGGAAAACAAAAACAAAAATAAAGCACAATGACAAACGACAGGATGAATACAGCGTTTTACTTCATGTAGCATTTCTTTACAGTTCCCATGTTCCAGGATTTCAAACATGAGTAAATATCATAGCATTATGTTTTAGGTATTACGGCCTTGGGTCGGTATTAGTCAGTGTAGTCAGCGGTCAGCGGTTTATAATGATACAATAGAAATATGTGTATTACTCATCTTTTGAACAGTATCATGCTCCATTTACGTTATCTGGATATAGAATATAGATATAGACAGAGATACAAAAAGAACATGATATTATGAATTATGAATCTGGAGCGTTTCTTGAGCACCCAAAATTAAAGGGAAAGAAGAACTTTGAACTTCAACCAGCGTCTGTAACGTCAATTACTAACTTCAAGACGTAGACGTAGACGTAGTGTATGCTGAATACGTCTCTAATACACAGCGATTATGGTATATATCATATGTCATATGACACTTGAGGAACGTAGCTCCACGTTTTTAGTTTTTACATAATGATAATAACCATTTTTATAGTAATATTATACACAGTACATATTGCACGAACAGTTTAGTTTTAGCTGTACACTCGAGTGCCATTCTGAATTTTGAACTCTAGATTCTAGATTCTGGGTTCTGGAATATCAATTATCAAGTATTTCCGTATTTGTATTTTGTGTGTGGATTGATATTTTAGATTGCATAGTTTGTGTAGTTTGTAGGTTTGTATCCTTTGAGATTTGGGTTGAATACACATAGTTTTATAGACTATAGATTACATATATATATACGCGGCATAGATCCCTTTAAAATTTTGATGTAATACATAGTGTAACCTGTTAGCATCTCTTTTCTATACCCAAATTCAAAATTCAACCTGTGTACTTTTTCAAAGGGACGAAAGGGATACAAAAAAAGGTCGGTATGTATTGTCCATTATAACATGTATCATAAACATTAAGCGTTTTATATGATGATGCTTATGAAAACTACAAGCCAAGCCAAGCTAGACACTAATGCAACACACTATATCTACATACTGTGTACCCTTTGGCTTACATTTCTCTATATATTTTGGTGTCAAAGATATAAATCTGTACATGTATTATATTATTTTATATGTGCATACATTTTTCCTAAGCCTTTTTTTGGAAGTACTCAGTACTCAGAATTTAGACAGGTGACTGCATGAGATTTACTTACATAATAAAAATAGTACGTCTTTTTTTGGTTTACAGCTTACCTATACGTATAAAAAAACAAAAAATCTTTTCATGGTTATATCCGATCAGTTGTTCGTTACCTAATCGCCCGCCTTGTCATCCCTCCGTAATAAAATTAACCCAATTTTTAGTGTTGTTATTTTTTTGTCAATGTGAGCTGTGAATATTTCTGTGGAGCAAGCTCTGATTTATAATTAAGAGTGTATCATACAAAAAGCTATAATATGCAAAAAAGTGTAGTAGTGAGTTATAGTGAAGAGTCCACATGCTTTACTTTGTGAAAAAATCATTACACACACAGTAAAATTTGCGTATTGAACCAAATGCTGATTAGAGTTGTGTTCCTTGAGTCTTGAGCTCGCGAATTAAATCATGTATCAAAATTTTAATTGTAGAGTTAGTTGTTAAGTTAAAACTGGATTTAATTGGCAGTGACTGTTATGACAGGTCTGTAAACATTGGGAATTAATTTAGTAATTCATAATTAGTTAAATAAATTGTATCAAGTGTCATTTATTTTGGTTCTGGTCTTGTGTATAGTGTTATAAAGTTCAAAAATTGTAAAACGTACAAAATGGACTAACAAACGCATTTATTTTTTATAACACTAGAAGTTGGTCAAGGTTAATTAAAATTGTGCTTAATTTAGCTCAGTTATATTTTTTACCGTAATTTTTAATTATATTTTGTGCAATAGCACTTATGAAATGATCTGGAATACTAAAAGATGACACTTTACAAACGAATAATTGCAGCTCTAACTGATGTAAAATTACTTGAAAAGTACAAACACAAATTTAAAGGTAAAATTATTTTATTGGTCGTTGTTTAATGACTAATAGTAATTTTAATTATTATCATCAGTTCACAAATTGTGTTTTATATTTTATATGTCTTAAGACAAAACAATAATGAATAATGTTTCCACAAACTATTTATAAATGAATAGAAAATATAACATGTAGAATATTATTATATTGTTTTTGTATTTTCAGAATGTAACGTGGATGATTCGGTAGTGGAAGAGTGTATTGAAAATTCCAATGTTGAAACACATTTATCTCCTGTTATTCCTCTCAAAGTACATCGTCACATGTTCATGTCAAAATTTAGAAAAATTATGAAATCCGATTCCTCTAAAAAGAGTGTTCAAGTAATTAAAACTTATTTTTGTTATTTGTTATTAGTATTGAATTATTGTTTTTAAAAGTATAATAATTTATAATGGATATGTTATTTTTTACTAATTTTTCATCATTAAATTTTAGGGTGTTTCAGAAGCTGGAAATCAAAATAATACCTCAACTATGTGTGGTAAATCTACCACAATTACTACCGCTACTACTACAGCAACCACCACTAACCATGACAATGTAGCATCATCCTCTAATTCTTCTCATCCAACTGCTTCTTCTTCTTCATCTTCTACATCCACATTTTTACCACCCACTACAACTTTACGAAATGAACCAAAAGATTTAGTAACATACCTCAAAGAAATTTATATCCAAACTTTAAAATTATATGAAGAGAGTATAAATCAAATTATGTCACCCTCAGAAGTATTTTTTCATGATGAATCCACTCTCGTACAAAAACATGATGAATGTAAAGACAAAGCAAATGATCACTTCATCAATTCCTATGAAACCTACACAACCAATTTAAATAAAATAAATATGAAATCAGAAGATGGTCGTTGGTCAATAGTGGACGTGAAATTGGATTCAACGGAATATAATCTCAAAGTAGAAAAGTTAGACAATGCCATGGACAAGTGTTTTGAAGCGGTTAAGGAGAAAAATAAACTGAGACAATCAAATTTCATGGCTGCAGCTAAAAACGTCTTGTTTGAAGCAGAAAAGGCCTACATTAGTCAAATGAAAGAGCTTTCCAAATCCTGTACTAGTGAAAGTGAACTGAAAGAAACGGAGGAAAGTGTGAGTGGGAAAATGATTAATTATCTGAATAATAATATAAATAATACAAGTGCAAATCCAAACTTTATAAATCAATTAAATCGAGATTTTATAGAATTTACCAACGCCAGTTTTAGTGATGATATATTAAAAAATTACCAATTAAAAAGAGCTGAACATGAACTCGTTTTTAGTAAAGCAGTCTCTACTGCTAAAAAATATTATAGTGAAGAAATGGAAAAATATTTTAATTCTCAAGACTTTCATCAACCGGCTAAACTCTCTGAATTTCATGAACAAACGACAAAAACTACTCTTACAATGATTACTAATAATTCAAATTTAAATCTTACTCCAGCTGAACAATCACAACTAATAGAAGTCCTTAATTTCATCTACAAAAATTATGAAGAACGAAACCTGGTAAAAATTCCAACTCCAGACGTTTCTATCGGCATTGATCTTGGTACTACTTACAGTTGTGTGGCTGTCTATAGGAATGGGAAAGCCCACGTTATTCCTAATGAAAAGGGGAAAACGACAACTCCATCTTATGTTGCTATTCAAGATGATGGTTCTTTTATCTGTGGAAGTGATGCTAAACAAGATCAAGTCAGAGCTGAAAATACTATTTTTGACTCAAAGAGATTAATTGGAAGAAATTTTGATGACCCGAAAGTACAACAACATCTCAAATCCTGGCCTTTTTCTGTTATTAATGTGGATGGAAAACCAAAGATTGAAGTGAAATTAAATTCAACTGTAGAAGAAGAAGAAGAAGAAGAAGAAGAAAATTTACCCCCAGTGTCCAAAAGGAGAAAAATGACTCAGAATTCCTCTCCAATGCCCAATAAAAATAAAGATACTGATTCAACAACAACGATTATAAAGACATTTCATCCCGAGGAGATTTCAGCTCAAGTTTTAAAAAAGATGAAAAATATTGCAGAGGACTATTTAGGAGTGCCAGTTAAAAATGCTGTAATTGCGGTACCAGCGATGTTTAATGATGCCCAGCGACAGGTAAACTTTTTTTTAATATCCATTCATTAATTCCATTTAAAGGACATCGCACGCTTACACAAGAAATTTACTTTCTGTCCGATTTGGCTCAAATTTTGCACAGAGATACTTTAGACCATGGGGAACAATGTTTGTGAAGTCATTTTAAGATTGATTGCCCCCTTTGACCTCTGGAGGTCATCAAAGTTGAGAATTTTTTGTTGGACATTGCCGCCGTTTAAAAATTTTGTTCAATATTTCATAAGTGTTGTTACACTTAAACACATATTTCTCGTAAACAAATGAAGTTGGACACCTCATGACTTTACAAAAAATGATCAGCATAAAATTCTGTATCGATTGGTACCCTATTCAGATGTGTCATGGCTTTTTTATTTTTAATCAAAATCAAAAGAAATAATTATCGACTTTTTGATTAAAAATTAAAAAGTCATGAAATATCTGAATAGGGTACAATACTCAACTTTGATGACTTCCAGAGGTCAAAGGGGGCAATCACTCTTAAAATGACATCTCAAACATTATTCTCCATGGTCTAAAGCATCTCTGTACAAAATTTAAGCCAAATCGGACAGAAAATGAATTTCTTGTGTAAGCGTGCGATGTCCTTTGTTATAAAAAAATTTTATGTAAACATTACATAAAATATTTCTGATCGTTATTTTTCAGGCTACAAAAGACGCTGGTGAAATTGCTGGATTAAATGTCATGAGAATCCTGAATGAACCAACCGCAGCTGCGATTTCGTATCATCTGGACCGGAAGGATGAATTGAAGAGGAATGTCCTGATTTTTGATTTAGGCGGAGGTACATTTTGATTTATGATGTTTATGAATCATGAATAAAAAAATATATATACTTGTTTCCCTTTCCTTTTTTAATTATTATTGGTTTTTTTAAATTATTGTAGTATCAGAATGACATTATAATTTCAGATGGTGTTTCTTGTCTATTTTTACAGGAACTTTTGATGTTGCTGTTTTGGAAATTGAAAAAGGAGACATTAAAGTCAAATCTGTACATGGCGACAGTAACCTGGGTGGTCAGGATTTTGACAATGAAATGATTCAATATTGTATGAATTATTTTAAGGAAGAAAATGGAGTGGATTTAACAGTACCAGAAAATGATCCTCGACTTTTGAAAGACAGATTTTATGCAAATGTTTGCTTGAGAAAAATTCGAAATGAATGTGAAAAGCAAAAAAAGACGCTATCGTCAACGAGTAAAGTTACAGTTCATGTATGTGTGATTATGCATAATAATTAAAAGTTAATATGTAAAAATTTCATTAGTTCAATGTAAAAATAATAATTATTATTATTGTCATTTGTCATTCATACAATTTATATTACATTTTTAATCTAAATTTTCTTATGTTTTATATTTCCTATAGGTTTACACACCACATCCAGGGCACAAACATCTTGATCTTAAAGTTCCCTTTACTCGTGACGTATTTCAGTCTCTCAACAAAAAGTATTTTGACAAGTGTATTGACATAGTTCAGAAAGCTCTTGGTGAAGCGAAAATGAATAAATGCGACATACATGATGTTGTTCTTGTCGGTGGTTCTACTCGGATTCCAATGGTACAGAGAAAACTTTCAGATTTCTTTAATGGCAAAACCCTGTGTAAAACTGTGAGGCCTGATGAAGCTGTAGCTGTTGGAGCTGCCATCCACGCCTCAATTTTAAATGGAAAACAAGCAGCGGACTTGCAGGATTTCAATTTAATACTGAAAGACGTCACCCCTTTTTCTCTGGGAATTAGATCGGGGGGAAGGTGCATACCATTAATTCCTAAAAATTCAGATGTCCCTGTTGTACACAGAACTAGAAAATTTTCAATTAAGGAAGGGGAAAATTGCACCAGGTTCGTTATTCATTTTTATGTATTTTGTGTAGAGTGTAGCAAAAAGTGACATTTAAAAGCACATTATTTACTATTTGTTATTCTGTATGGTTTCATTTTTTGTCCATATTTTAAACAATTATAATGTTTTCTTATATTTTTGCACTTTGTCTTTTGTCTCACAGAATCTTTGTACTCGAAGGAGAAAGTGCAGTTGCAAATGAAAATAACATTTTAGGCCTTTTTGATGTTATTATACCCGGTGAATCTCCGAAACATAAAAATGAAAATCTAGAATTGACTATGAAAGTGAATGAAGAAGGAATACTCCATGTAAAAGCAGTCTGTGTATCAAATGAACAATATAATAATGAAATAACAATTCAAGCAATTCAAGGACGATTGTCCAGACAGGACATAGAAAGAGCAAGGGTAAATTAAAAACATGTCAAAAATATACACGCATAATTACTTTATTACTTAGCGATTACTTTTTTTCGTATTTTTTTTTATTCTAATTTGTTGCATGATATGTGAAATTCAAAAATTCAATGCACTTTATTTTTTCCAGGAATCTGCATGACTCTGTCCTAGTTCTTTTCTCAAAATATGAAGAACTACAATGCTTTAGTATGTACATTTTGTACATTATAACATTTATTTGCTTCGTAGGATAACAGAAAAAAACTGTGAAGGTTTAACATTTTGCCTTCACATATTTCAGTCTCACGAAATCTTTAGTATTATACATGACAAGTAATGAGTAATTATTATTGTATTAATTTTGCAACATTCCTTACTTACTGACTTTTTCTATTTTCAATTTTCAAAGATTTAAAATATTATAGTCAAGAGAGATCAAAGATTTATTATTGCTATCGTCAATCGTTACATATTATATTATTTAACGCCTATTGTAAGTTATATCTATACTATATTTTGCATGATACTTATCTTATCTTACCGTTTTATATATTGTGCTAGCTTTCGTTTTTCATTCTTTTCTTATTTACTTTTATACAACTGTAAGACTGTAAACTATGGAACATTATATTTTATATTTTAAATACAAGTAATCAAATATGATGGTTTTTTTTACTTATTCTAAATGGGGTCTGAAAGTAATGTAGGCCTTTTTGCTACATTATTATACATTATATTTACCTTATATTTTATATTATTACGCGTGTTTGCAATAATTGATCGTTTTGCAATAATAATTATTGTCACTACGTATATCGCTTGTATTTTAAATTGTGTATCATACCTGTTCACGGGACATGTAAGTCTAGTTGAAAATAAGTTGTAGTTACTATTTTAGTTAGTTAGTAACATGATGAAAATACATCAATAATAATTAATTGTAATATCGTTCACCACTCATAAAATGTAATTATGTATCGTTATTCTAGATTTTAGATAATTCTTCTTGTACTGCATTCTGTCAATAATTGTCAATATTTCACAGTTCACAATCCAGTCTCAAGTGCAATAATTATGATTCGTATTAGATTCATTTGTGTGTTGTATAGTTTAGTAGGTTTTGTAGTGTCGTGTCGTTGGAGAACAAATTGCAAATAACAAATCAAATGTTGCATCTAGTACCTATAATATATAGTTCGTATAGCTCCGTAATTCTTTCAAATATCAAATAAACAGTTAATAAACAGTACAAAATGCAAAATGCTAATATAAAATTTAAAAAATGTACAAATTTTTATAAAAAATACAAATTATTACAGATCACTGTTATTTTTATCGAGTGAAAAATACTTATCTTAACTTACTATATACTCTGTACTCACATTTCATATCGTGTGTTAAATAGCAGTAAATTTTATGTACCACATTTTCCCTCTGATTTCTTATTGCTTATTTTGTACACTGCACAAGAAGTATCTTTTAAAATGTAAAACTATAAAATTATTGGAACAAACGTAAAAGAAATAAAGTTACCCAGATGTTAACCATAAAACATAAAAATGTGTAAAAATTATGATAACTCTTACCTACTAAAATGCCTGTCCACTGTTATCTGGTCAAACTAGTAACTACGAAAACCACCGGCCGCGGAACGGGGGGTACAGAGGGTACATTGTACCCCCAGAAAAAGATGTGGGGGTACAAGTAACACAAATGTACCCCCAGAAAAATTCAGTTTCTTCAGAAAAGTGTTGGCTGATTTATCAAAAGGTGTCGACTTTTGCTCATTTATTTCTAAAACACTTGACATGTCGCAACGTTTTCAAAAGATGAAAACCACAGTGGCAGAAAGTGGCAGAAACCCACCGACTTGCAATTTATCAGTGTGTATGAAAAAGTACAAACGGCGTCTCTTACAAAATGTTGAAAATTAGTAAACTAAATTGCACAGTTATGACGCCGTTTATGTTTTTTATGTACTTTGACGCGTTTTTAAACAATAGAATTTCTTAACTTCATTCCATTCGTTCTGCATCTTCATGTAAACAGTCTCAAGGACCAAACGAAATTCAATTTAAGTTTATTAAAAACCCAAGCTTTCGGTAGTCTTGCTACCTTCTTTTTGTATTTATATGGAATTATGACTTAGCTCTCAGCCTTTTGCTCTGTACCCTTTACCCGTTGCCTTTGTCCTTGTTCTTACAGCTCTCGTTTCATTTAAATAGCACAGCAGGCTTAAATTTCACTCCCCTTCCCCATGTTGGTAGACAATTAGCCGTTGGCTATTCATTCTAGATTCTAGATTCTAGGAACACGCTCTACACCAAGCCAAAGCCTTCTTATTCTCTACGACACGCGATATCCATGTTGAAATTCATAATCAATATTCCGTATCAATATCAATATCACTATCAATATACAAGTTTCATATTACTGTTCCGTAGCTCTGCAATCTCTACATGGTTTTCTCGTGCCTTTTCTTGTCCCTTTTTCATGGTTCATGCGTCGATTCACTCACAATTCATGTTCAATGGACAAAGTACACAGTACAGAGTACAGAGTACAAAACTTCCACCAGCTAAAAATATCTTCATTTGGATTTATTTCTTGTAAACGCATTGAATTTCCAAGTTGAGGGCTGAATACAGATTACAGATATTCCACATTCAATTTTCAATGTTCGATACTCTTTCGTTTGTGTGTGTAAAACCAAAATACGTGAAGTAGAGGTGAAAATTGTAAATCGAGTCCAAGATTTGGCTTATTTTACTAAATAAACCAGTTGAAGTGTGTAAAGAGTAAAACGTAAATACAAGAAATAGCAAATAAATTAAATTGAAAATTGAGGATGGAGAGTGTAACTGAGAAGAGAACAGATTTGAATTTGGATCCAAATCGGGATTTCGGGCGTAAAATTCTGGATCAGCTCCGTGTTGAGATGGAAAAGAGGGATAAAATCCTGGATCTTCTTGTGACGGGAGGAGATGTGACGCTCGTCAATAATGAAGAGAATGAGAATGACAACGACAACGGCGATGACGGTGGAGCTGGAACTGGAACAAAAACATTTGAATTGCTCATCCGACAAATTCCTTTCAAAGTAAATAGAAATTTTTGAAATAAATAATAGAAAAACTATTACATTCAAAATTCAAAACTCAAAACTCTTTTCGGTAATCTGCAGTGGAATTTAATTGGGACTTTTTTCTTTCCAAAATTTTTAGGTTGAGACCGTGACGCTGAATCCAATGTAAATCCCACTTACATAAATAAACAAATCTTCTTTTTCCACAAACGTTTGATTTTCTTTTCATTTTTCATGTAATTTGTAATTTATCATTTAAAAATGTAATGGTTTTGTTTTACGTAGAAATTGGAACGAGCTGACAAATTCGCTTGGAAAGGAAAAGGAAAAAGAGGCTGATAAAAATCCGGAACCGGAATCAAATCCAAAATCGGCTGATGCAAATGGTCACCAGAACATTTTCCCCCTTCTAGCAAAACGTCGTTTGTCCGAGTTGGGGGAAATATCATCGGCATCGTCAAGCTGTGAAAATGAACCGGTTGAAAAACGGATGAAACTGGAGAAAAAAGACTGTGATTTTCTGAGTGAATTGCCGGAATATTCAATGGACAAGTCATTTTTTGAACATGAAATTTCAAATTTCTCGGCCACCACTTCAAATTCAAAATCAAAGTCAAAATTCCTCCTTCGTCTCCATGACAACAATTCGGATAAAGTGTGCCTGTACGGAATACGTCATTCAAAATATTCAATTTCCACTCACAAAATCTGTGTTTTACAGCTCAGGCTCCAGGAAATTCCAGACACTCTGAATGCTCTCCAAAATTCCAACCTACAAATTTGGTGTCATGTCAAGGATTTTGATATTTTCTCCGACTCGGCTCGACCCTTTTTTCAACTGTATGGAAAATTTGTCTCTCACTTTACATTTTTTCGCCCGTTTTCTCCAGGCAAAAGTCTGCAAAAGTCCAAGTGGATTGACTCAAATGTTCTGATTGGTTTCATCCTCCATAATTTTCCCAACCTGGAATTTTTGTCCCTCAATTCGGAAATGATGACAAATTTGGAGGATTTGAGTTTCAAAGCAAGTTTGAATTTTCCGCCCTGTCCAAAACCACTGAAACTCGAGTGTCTCAAAACACTGAAGATTGTTCAGTCGGACAGAAATTTTTCAACATTTTCCTCTGTATTTCTTGCCAAATTGTTGAAGCGAACTCCGCGACTCGAGTCAATTCATGGAATTTCTCTCAACTGCCTCAAAGAAACATCTCAGCTGGACAAAATTTTAATGGACGAGGAAAAACATCAAGGCTCATCAATACCAAAAATAAAATTGGCAATTAAATCGTGTTTCATGGTCACAGAAATTTATCGGGCCAATCCCCAGAAATTTGAGCGTGACTTGATGAGCCTTTGCCATTTTGAAACCGAAACCGGAACAAAAAATGGAAGAATGGTCGTAGCTCTGGATGAATTTGATACTCAAAGATATTTCATCCAAGACCCGCTCATTCGAGAAAAATCTGGACATGTCATGTCCAGAATTCTCCAGATGCACAAAGATTCTTTGGTCACGCTGATTCTGGAGCCGAACACAAATCCGCTGACAGCTTTGACAATTCCACGTCTTGAAAATTTGAAAATTCTTCGTTTTGTCTTTGGTAGACAAAATTATCCGTCTTTTTTCTCATATGGATTTAAAGTGAGTCACACTTTTCCAAAACTTGAGCAAGTTGTAATTTGTTTTAATGGATCAACTTTTCAAAGACAACAGCAACAACAACATCTGGATTGTCCAACTCCAAATTCAACCATTTTTCCAGATCCAGATTTTCTCCGTCAAGGTGAAACTTTTGAAACTGTTACAAGTCTCAGTCTGCTGAACTTTTTTCCTCCAGCAGGAGTCCGAAGTCACTTAAAAATTGGATCCATGTTCCCGAATTTGACTCGACTCACCCTCAACAACACTCTTAAGGAAGTGTCCCGATTTCTCCAGCAGGTTTTCCTCCAGTTTCCGCGATTGCATCAACTCATCCTGGAAATTGACACGGACAGTCGTCATGGTAACCTGGATCCAGCTCTCACCGGAATTAATGTCGATTTATGCAGAAATTTGGAGAAATTTGTCCCGTATCCAATGGACGAAAATGGGAAAGAAAATCTGCTCCAAATTATTCAAAGTGGTCGATCCCTTGCGGATTTGAAAGGTAAATAATAATTTTAATAATGAAATTTCATTGAAACTAATTGAATGAGTCATGAGAAAAATGTTAATCAAGTTAAGCAAGTTTGATATTATATTTTAATAACTAGAATTGCGGCTGCTAAAATTTGTGCTCCGCTCGGGCGCCGCACGGGAGTTCAATAAAATTCCAGTGTTGACTCCTGTTTCCTTTGAGTATGGACTCGGAGCAGAAGGGTTGAAAAAGTTGGATATTTTCCTAGAGTTTCATGAGAGCACGACGTGGCAAGTCAAAGCAGGTGAGATTTAATTACTTTTAGCGAATGTTCTGTTTTTTTACCAACCACTAATTCATAGCATATTTTCATATTTTTTTTTATTCTCCACAACATAAATTCCAAACAAAGAATGTATTTTTATTTTAAATTTTGTTTAAACATTTCAGAGATTTTGACTGCCCTGGAGTCACTTTTACCTTTTTGGACTGTCCTTTAGCAACATGGAAAAATCATAAATTGTTTTGCAGGATAAATTAGCTATTATTATTATTATTATATATTATATTATACATATATTGAGCATTACACCTTTGATAACTTGTGTCAAATTAATATAATCATACTATTATAGAGCAAGTTGCATTAAAAATAGAATTTTTTATTGTACATAATTAAATACAGTTTACAAAGTGGTAGAAACTTTAGTAAGTACTATCTTCACCAGTGATTTTAAAAGATCAATCTCAGCGTTATTTAATATTTTTAACTTAGTTTTCTTCAATCGTCGATGTCGATCATGTTTACCGATTATATGACAATTGATGAAGATTTTAAACATTGTATATTGCTATTGCAAGGACATCTACGCCATGTCTTGAGTCTGGAGACAAATATTCTATTTGTACACACACAAAAAAATAAAACGTGTTTTATATTATGCCATTTAAAAAGGTTAAAAACACGACACTTTTGTCATAATATTATAATCATGTATATTTACTACTTTTTTCTCTACTCTTGACTCTAGACACTTCAAAGACACAGTGGATGTTGAGCCCCAGGAAAAACCCAAAATCCGAAAGACGTTTTTGGTAGATAAAAACTATTTTGATTCCGTAGTACAATATTTGGGTCCAGAGATGGAAAAATGTCATCTTTCTCCCATTTCAGAATTTTTCCGTTCAAATAAGAATATCTGAACAAACAATGAATTATTTTATGCATATTATCTATATTTTTCACAAGTATTTTAAAGGCATCTCACAAATTTTGTTAGTCGCATAACTATGTAAAAGTAATCATTACTTTGATGTCACATTCGGTGCTTGTAAAATGTACTCCTCAATCAAGTTTTGTGATTTTGATGGAATCCCGTTTATCAAAATATCAAAATCCTCATTTTCCACATTGATCCCAAAAACCGTCACTTAAAATACAAAAAAAAGATTCAATATTCGCAACATTTTCGGTGGCTTTCTCATTCAGTTTTCCATTTTCTCTTACGTGATCCATTATTATTGTCGCTAGTTTTGGTACAGTGGACGTACAGACGAAGTCCAGGAGGCGACGATCCAGATTCAAGTTTGGAATTTTGGCCAGAGCCAGATGCCAAAGTTAAATCATAAAACCCAAATGTTCGTTGACCGACCAAAAGCTTGTGGAGCAAACTAGTAAAATAATCCTGTATAAAATAGAAAACAATGTCAATGGCGTTTAATTAAGGCTTGTTTCTGCGAAATATAAATAATAGTGATTTTATGTAGTGAATTGTTTTTACCGGAGTTGGCTCCTCTTGATCATTCAGTAGACTAAAATAAAAAAAGCGGAACAGAGGAAACATTAGCAGATGAATTAATCTGACCAAAACAAAAATAAAAAAGGAAAAGAATTTATACTTATAGATTTTCAACGTTCAAGACAGGGAAAAAATGTTAAAGAGACCCATAAAATCCAGGCTTTAAAGTCTGCCTGAAAACAGTATTGACTCCATAACGAGCTGCTTGTCCAAGTTTGTCCAGCCATAAAAATGACGATGCAAATCGATCAGAAATATTGGGACATCCTCCGCCCCAACCAGAATCTGTTTCACCAATCCAAAGTAATTTATCCGTTTGATATTTTTGCACACTACTTTTTGCTAGATTGATTTCAGCCTTTAGCCAGTCCATAATTGTGACATTCATGAAATCTTGTGGAGTGGCCAAACGACCATCAAAATAATATCTGAAAATTAAACACAAAAACAAGCGAAGGAATTTTATTTTTTACCCCAAAAAGCAGAACTATTTAGTTAAGAGATTTAAAATTACGAATGAGATGAAAAATGCGTACTGATGAATTGTTACAACGTCCAATGTGTGATTGTCGACATTTGCAAGAAAATCATTGAGATATCTCAATTGTCGAGATTTTGGTGAAGGTACTATCGTCACATCCGGTCCTATGATCATTGAATTTTTGTACATGTCAAAATTCTTCAACAGTTGTTTCAAAGATGAAAAATCCTGTGCCAATTTTGGAGCTTCTAGTGACACATTGTGTTTGTTAGGAAAACTGTCTGGCTCTGATCGAGAATCGAGAGTAATAAAATACATTTTTCAACATTTTTCGTGTTTTTTTTTTACTTTTGTGCAAATCCGCTCTTTGCTTTTTCCAAGAAATAATTTGATTAAATTTGATCTGGTTTTACCATTTCCAAGTTCAAAACCAAGGACTTTGACTTGATTTTTCGACAGGAATTCCAACAGGGATTTTGTATTGGTTGAATTCCAAATGGATTCTGATGTCAAATTATTCAGTGTGCGCTGGAGAACATTTAATCCATAAATAAAATCCACTTTTGTGTCTTTTACAAAATCAGCCAAAAGCAGAATATCCTTTCCTGTTTTTTAACATTTAAAATGTATTGAAAATTAAAAAATTGAAACACAAGAAATTTCCAATTATGAATAACTTTTGCACATTTTTAGGAATTGGACAATTGTGAAATTCCTAATTCCGTAAGCTCCTGTGCAAGAGGGATTTTTATTTTTCTTTAAAAGATATATAATATGTCAAAAAAGTTGAACCTGTTACGGGAATACGATCCTTGTCACATTTATTTTCATCAGGACAGAATTCAATTTTATCAGCATCCGTCCCACCCAGTCGCAAATTTGCAGGTAGAAGACGCCGAGTCAAATCCCGAAGTCTTTTACTCCTAAAAAAAATGGTTTTGCTATTGAATTAAATTATTTTATTTCAAAACAGCAGTGCCGATTTCTCTTGATTAAACTACCAAGGCAGTAAAAATAAAATAACTTCCAAGAATTTACGTGAGGTTGACTCTACGCCATTTTATCCCCAGCTGGTAAGCGTCTAGTGTAAAACTCAGGAATTTCCTGTCAATTTCATTCACAATTACTGCATCTGTCAAATTCAGGATCACTTTTGTTGCAGTTTCAATTTTCTGTTCATTTTCAGTAGTAATTGACTGGATGGACGGAACTAGAAAAAGTCCTGTGAAAAGCAACAGAAAAAACAGGGGCGAATCAGCTTTTATCATTTCTTTCATTTTCAAAACTCTTTTCAAAACTTCTCTTTCCCACTCGGATAAAAATGCAAAACAGAAAACGAAGATGTTTGCGACTGGAGTGAATACATGAATTATAATAGTAATATGTTAATTCACTTCACGTGAGTAAATAGTACTAAAACCAAGGCCATTGATAATGATGAAGGTCCAGGAGTTCTGAGAATTTATCAAGCAGCAGCTGTTTTCGATCAATAAAAATTTGCACACCTGGAGCATTTTTATCAAGAATTTACATGCGAATCCATTTTGTTTACAATTTCAAGTGAAATTTTATTATATATCCCAGTGATGGATGTGCTGAAAAATGTCAAAACTCTTTATTACTTTCATGTTTTCCTCGAGTTTTATTTGGAGTGGTCGAGAATGTGGTCCATTTTATTGCTCATTCACAAACATTTTATGGGAAAACAACAAAATAAATACATGTGAGCTCCTTTCGTTACACTTAAAATGGCAAAAATAAACCCGAATAAAAAATACTAACAGTGTTCTGTTGGGATTTCTTCTGTTTTGACGCAGCTAAAGAATTTCCATGTCATCACCATTTACAATTATCCATGATGCCCAAATGGAAATCAGTTTTGCTTATTTTGAGAGCTTTTCTCTAAAAACTAAAAACTTGAAAGAAAATTCAAGAATTTTTTTGACTCTTTGCGTCTTTAATATAAAGGAGAGTAAAAGATACAGAGTTCTATAGGCGCTTTCAAAAGAACAAAATAAGTACAAAGAATTTAGAAAAGCACCAGATTTTCAAGTACGAAATTTTCGTATTTATTAGTTAGTTTATCTCGACTGTCAAAAATTTTGGACATGAAAATCTGGCGATTTTCTAAATTCTTATTGCTTATTTTGTTCTTTTGAAAGCGCCTATAGAACTCTGTATCTTTTACTCTCCTTTATTT
>JAQGBH010001857.1:0-28547 GCA_034698265.1 Sminthurinus aureus
TCAAACTGTATCTTTTTAGCATTTTAAAACGTTGAACATTTGATGGCCATCGGATAGGATTTTATTTGAAGAGCTCGTATTTTGCCCGTCATGTGACGGGCGTGCTTACTTGTATGTATATAATTTTGCCGAATCAAGCATTTGGATTTTGCTCAATTTGTTTGATTGTTGTCAATTTTTATTCGTGTTATGATTTTTATATATTTGTTAAACCTTTGTAGCAAATTACAACCCTGCAGACTTTTTTATCCATACATTGGCAATTCAACCTGGAAATGAAGAAGAATGTAGGCAGGCCGTGACAGAAATTTGTGATAGTTATGAAGACAGTGATGCTGCTATTAATGTTGCTGTATGTGAAATTATGAAAAAAAGTTTAATTTTTTAGTTCGTTTATATATAAAAAATGTATGTAAAACTACTCCTTTTCTTCCTGTTTTAAAATTTTCTTAGAGAATTCAACAAGAAACTCAGCGACGAAACTCGGACTTATCTCGAATGAAAAATTCCATCAGTAATAAATCCCCTTATAAAGCTTCTTGGTTTTCACAATTTGGAACTGTGATGTGGAGGTGTTGGATTTCTATGGTTAGAGATCCGATGGTTTTCAAAGTTCGTCTGGGAATAACTATTTTCCTTGCCCTCCTTTTTGGAATAATTTACTTACAACAGGACTACGATCAAGCAGGAATCATGAACTTGAATGGCTGTCTATTCCTTTTCTTAACAAACATGACTTTTCAAAATGTGTTTGGAGTGGTTAATGTATTTTGTGGCGAGTTACCCGTTTTTCTGAGGGAACATCTGAACGGGATGTACAGAACCGATGTTTATTTTCTAGCAAAAACACTAACAGAATTACCGCTGTACATTATTTATCCTTTTGTATTCACTTCCATTGTCTATTGGATGGTTGGATTCAATAGTGACGTCTACAGATTTTTGATTGCATGTGCCATCGTCATTTTAATCGCGAATACAGCTGTTTCATTCGGTACATTTTCAAACTATCGTATAACATTTTATGTTTTACATGTCATGTGTATTTCAGATATAAATTGTCTTTTCTTTTCTAAAATAATTATGCAATGCTCATGTGCTTGTTTCTACTTTGTAGGATACATGATTTCATGTATATCTCCATCTTTAAACGTCGCTCTATCTTTTGGCCCGGTTTTAATCATTCCTTTAATGCTTTTTGGTGAGTAATATAAAACAATCAGGCACCAAATTTAAAATATCAGCAGTATTTTTAATTTTACGCTACCTCAAGACTCTCAAGTCTTGATTCACGTGAAATCTGACTCCATGAAAATATATATTTTATTTGGCTTCATTTTCAGGCGGATTTTTCTTGAATTCTGGGTCTGTTCCGGTTTATTTCATTTGGCTCAAATATGTGAGCTGGTTCTATTATGGAAACGAAGCTCTGGCAGTGAATCAGGTATTTATCAGACAAATTAAACTACTGACAATCTTGCAAATTCGTACATAAATAAAATGATATTTTGCTATGACTTGAATTTATCAGTGGAAAGGTTACACAGACATTAAATGTGCAGAGGGCGCTGCCTGTATCTCTACTGGAGATCAACTTTTGGATAGCTTGAGTTTTAATAAGGTACTTACTAAAATGAATCATAATTTTTGAATTCTAAGATTAGTGACAAAAGTTACACAAATATTTTATATTTCATGCTTGTGACAAACTCTTTTGATTTTTTCTTGCTTTCAGGATAATTTAATATTTGACATGTGTATGCTCGGAGTACTTCTCGTTGCCTTTAGAGTTATTGCCTTTGCAGCACTTTTGTCAAAAACCTACAAGAAATAAGCTCGTTTTTACAATATGCAAATATTTATTACAAAACTCATCTGTTTGATAATATTATTATTTATTATGTGTTTTATTCTCCATTTTGTATCAGTTTTTTTCTGATATTTTATAACAATCGCAAAGTTTTTCATACACAAAAAATAACTGTCCGGTTCCGTGTATACATGAAATAAAATGAATTTTACAAAGAAGAATATTTACACGTAAACATTTTATTGACAGTCATACTGCACAAATTGTATCTGTCTGTAATACGAAATATGTCCTACGTAAATAGATTAAATAGAATTCCCTGAATTCGTAAAGTCATTCTCATACAAAAATTGAAGATTGTAAGTCATAAATTATAAACATCAAAAGGTACATAAAATTAAAAATATAATAATTGGTTTAAATAATAATTAAGTAGTTTTTTCTATGATTACATAAAATATTAAAATATCAAAAGTACTCAAAATTCAAAAGTTTATTATATATTATTAAATATTAAATTATTTTTTATTGACGACTGTGTCTTTTAGGGGAGCTCCAGCCATTTCAGCCAAGAACCATGATGAGATTGCGGTAGAGACGGTGAGAAAAGATAGTAAAACATATGGAAGACTCTCGGATACTGAAATAAAATAAAGATCGGTTTCTATAGTTACAAAGTTATTATAATACTAATTAGAAAAATGCGTCATTATTCATTATGGTGGGGGAAAATGAAGGTGGATTTTGTGTTTTTTGTGTTTACTTTTTCCTAGTTGAACTAATTGAGGAGCCACAACTCCGGCCATGTATCCGGCTAAGGCAGTGAATCCAAGGCAACTGGACCTCAAAAATGTAGGAAATGACTCAAGAACAATGAGAGTTAGTGCACCCCATGCAGATACAACACCGAATCTTCCCATCAGTGAAAATATTGTGATAAGCATTGGTTCAGTGTTATTAATGCCCTGTGTAAAATCCATAACAAGAATAGCCAAGAGAAATGCGGAGGAAAATGACATGTACAGTACAAAAGTTCGACGGCGCCCGATTCTATTACTGAAAATTAAAGTTGCTGGTACAGCCAAGAAATCCAGCATTCCCATGTAAAACATATTCATGGATGGTGATCCACTCAGCGCTTTAGCACTGAAAGAGACACCGTAGTAGACCACAGAACATGTGATATTTGCCCAAGTCAACTACAATCCAATCAAATTCAATAGAGAAAAAACCAAAAATGAAATATTTATCATGGTTTATGGTTTATGATTTATGATAAAAAATAATGGAAAAACACAGTATCACAGAAATATATTATGCTTACAATAATTAAATGCAGACGGAGTTCAGAGTTTTTCATAATTTGTTTGAATCCTTCAAATCCTTTGACAACATCCTCTTCCTCCCTCAAAATATTTACTTGAAGAGCTTCAATCGTCTCGTATTTTGGACTTGGTGCAGAATTCCATTTTGCTACTTTTCTCAATACTTCAAATGCTTCTCTCGTCCGATTTCTATCAACAAAAACGCTTTTTGAATTTTTAATTTACAACAAAAATTATTGTAGACATTTATATTTTAATCTTGAATTAAAACTACATATAGATAATAGACAAAATTAAAAACCTGGTCAACAACCATCTTGGCGATTCTTGAATGAATCTAAAAGAAACAATGAAACGAATACGATTAGATAGTAAATGATAAAATACGGAGAAAGACACATCGAATATATCACACGATAAAAGTTTGGCATGATTAAACAAAAAATATTCTTCTTACGGGTAAAATAAAAGTACGAGTAAAGCTGGGAAGGCAGAAATGACTGTAATATAACGCCAACTTGGTACTAAATATCCAATCAGACCAAGTAGCATTTCACCCATAGGCCACAGAGAAACACATCCACAAACAGTTCTCCAATTTGGTGTTAAGAATTCCATGAGATGACAAAGAAAAACGACGAAGCAACCTTGAAACATCAAAAAAAGAAAAGTAGAGCGTAAAAATGATGAATTTTTTGATTATTTCATGCATCATAATACTATGTGAATTGTTCTTTAAATTTCAAGCTAATAGTTTAATAGTTACCTCCCATTCCTAACCCGGCCAAAAATCGAGCAGCTGCATATGAATAAGGATCCCACGCTAAAGCTGGTAGCATTCCAAAGATTCCCATTCCAAGTGTTATGAAAAAGTAGCCCTTGGTACGACCAAAACTAAAATGACACAATTGGTGAAATCATAAACTAGTTAGCATTAAAAGTTTCATGCTATATTAAGTATTGAACTGTGCTGGTTTTGAGCTTTTGTGCATACTTATCAGCAATTAAAGAAGACAGCATTGATCCCAACATCATTCCTATAATTTGTAAGTGGACAAGAAAATGCTTTAAAATTTTTCTTCAAAGTATCAAGTACACTACATAAAATACAGAAAAAATAGAAGATATAAAATTTTGATCCAAAACTTTACCTGCCATTTGGAAACTAGTGATCGTATCAACAATCCATGCTCTAGAACACACTAAATCCCACTGAAAAATAAAACAAATGGTCATTGTAAGCTTAAATAATTTCAGTTTTTCTAAATGTACTCCGTATTTTAAAGATAAAAATTATGACTTACTTCTTGTACAATGGAAGAATAAACTTCATTCCCACTGGGTTCAGTACAGTTGAGACCACAAGTGTACAAATCTGTACTAGTTTGATTTGTACAGTAAAGTGGGACTTTTTCAGTTCCTGTGAATACTGGAGATCTACAATTGACAAGGGAAAATTCAACCGTCATAAATTCAAGCCGTAATCTTTGATCTTCGAATCTTTGATGAACTGAAAATAACTTTTATCACATATTACATATTTTTGAATGGATGAAACATAAAAGTACGTACAGGATAATCATTGCAGCTGCAAATTGTGGGAAAATTGTAAGAAATGTAAAAATACGTTGAAACCTGCCAAATCCGCCTGTAAGTAAAATAAAAGTTAAAAACAAACAGTTGACTAAAAAATGTATGCTGTCAGCTTCCACAATCCAAAATCACCTAAATTTTGTGTTACATGTTACATGATAAAACACAAAACTAATCTCATCTTACCGACATCCTCCAACACATCTTCAATTTTGATATCAATGGGCACCTTTTCAGACATTTTAATTTTGGTAGTATACACTTTAAAAGTGGTTCAATGGTCAATTGTAATTAGTATTTACTGATCCAAAACTTCAAAGATGAATTTTAAAACCTGCAATATAAATCAAAATTACAACAATAAGACATTGTAAAACAAAGTAAATTAATAGTTGCGAAACCTTCAGAACTGCAAGATTTCGGAAAAATGGGCAATAATTATGAATTCTTTGTGTCAAATGTGTAGAGTGTAGAATGTACAATCTTGCTTTTATAATTTAAAATTTTGTTCCAAATGTTAATTAAGAGTAATGCTAATGATTGATGATATTTCCAATTATTCTTTTGTAAAATATTAATGCACTCAATACTCAATACTCAGTACACAGTAATCAGACATTATAAATAAATAATATAGAGTGGCTAATGGTCAAAGTACCGATAGCTTAATTGCTTCTTTATTCTTTCTCTCTAATTCTATTATCAATCGTCTATAGCACTAGAGAGTACAGTACTTTGTACTTTGTCCCCAGTTGAAAAAATATTGATACAAAAATCCTGTATCGGTGTTTCAAATTACAGAGTAAAACGTTAGCGCCCGTTTAGAGGTTTGACTTTTGGGTTTTGACAGTTCCTAAGTAATCAGTAAGAAGTGATCAAAATAGACAGAAGAGACGAGAGTGAATGACTTTAGACCAAAGTAGAGGTGAAACTAAGTAAAATATTATCCTACAAATAATAATTATAGCACCTCTAAAAATATTTAATATTCTTCATGTTTGAAAAAAACGATCAAGTTCCTATTCATAAACTAAACTAAACTATAGAATAATAATGATAATCCTTCACACACGCACAGAGAAACAACAAATGTAGAAAGTAGACTTTTATCAACCACGTTTTCAATGATAAAACAAGACAGTAATTTATCCTTTATATTTTGAATAGGAATAATTTTATAATGGTACTTAATTGTAGAGGGAAACTGGAGCCAGTGGGAATTTCTCTCGAGTATAGAGTTTTGAGTCTTTTGAGTCTATTTCACGCTTAATTGGTTGAATTTTGGATTTTTCTACACATTTTGTGATATTTTTCTTAATAAAATAAGAGTGAAATGCACTTCAACTCTCAGCTTTTGTATGGTGTATGGTGTATGGTGAAAATAAATAAATAAATAAATTGGATCCGTCACGTTTTCTTTGTTTCACTCCAGAATCCAGTTTGACAAGTGAAGAAATGGAAGACGAAGCGGAAACTTTTCATTTATATCTTGCCCCTTCCACCTAAACTTATTGTACAATGTGGATATGACTATCTTGACTATAAATCTAACATCTACAATGGACAATGCAATTATGCAAACGATGTAAAAGTACAATAAATGGAGTATGGAAATGATGGATAGCAATGTCAGCAGTTACAAAGTGCATCAATTCTCAATACCAACACAATTTAACACAGATAATGACATTTCCTATATGATGACACAGGACACGATTTTGAAATCCATAGCATAACAAATAACAAATACCAACTATTTTAGATATGCTATAAAATTATCACACACGTCTAAACTTTAAATCCTGCATAATAATATGCCGCATACTGATATAATGTGCATACCTATTTATCTCATTCCGCTTACAACTCTAATATAAACAATACTAGACACTAGACACTAGACAGTTGTAAAACAAAGCACTTTTAAAAATATTATTATACCAATATCAATCCGTAATATTTACCAAAGTCACGGTCATAACTATTTGTTTTTATTCTAGCACTATTTTTTTATTTTCTTGTATCTCGTTTTTCCTCACTCGTGTTACTTCAAACTTCAAAGTCCATGTATGAATGCATATTTAATGTATTGAGTATTGTATTATCTGAACTGGTTTTTTTTTGTTTAAAATAAAAAGTAAAAACACACGCAATCAAGTAAGCAGAGACTGGACGGGAGATGGTGAACAGTGGACAGTAAAAATGTGTAATATTATCTGTATTTAATTAAATCCAAATGAAAATACCGTCATTGATATTTGATAGTGGTATTGGTATTGATATTGAAATTGGTTCTTGGTTCGTGGTATTGACTTTTGACGATTTTTTTTATTATTGACGTAATATTATATGTTTTATGTACTATAACTTGCAAGTGTAAAGTGTAAAGTCGTGGGAATAAATACAGATAAAAGGTAAAATCAAGAGAAATAAAATAAAAAAAATTACGAGTACACATTGAATCTTGAATCTTGAATCTTACGGTTGACGGTTGATTGATAAAAAATAAAAATATTAAATGAAATCACAAATCAGAAACACAACAAGACACAATAAAAATCAAATAGTTTTAGCAATGACGGCAACGGCAGTCAACTGCTGATACTTACTACTTGCTATTTACTAGGCTAATGCTGAAATGTTTGGAGCTTGGACGTATAATGTATCTTTGTAAGCATATTCAAAGTTCAAAGTATATTATTATTATTATTATTATGCATTCATTATTCTTATTAAGTACTATGCAGATAAATATGCAGAGAGGTGATTGTTAAAGTAGATTATGTACCTTATATCTTATATCTTAGATATTATACCAATAGTCAATGCTCAATGCTCAATCCTTGCCAGCTGATGCTTTGAAAAGTCAATGAAACATTGGTGCTCTTTGGGGTTTGGCGAGAGCGAGACAAAGAGATTGTCAGTCAATTTTACACGATTGCATTATGTATACAAAATACATACAAAATACATGACGTGTGATTACATTTGTAAGGGAAATAAAGAATATTGTCAATTTTCAATTGTCAACGCGAGCGATGGGTATCTTTTTGTCAATATTATGAGAGGAAGTACACTTTTTTTCCACTTTACCTTTCATAGTTTAATCCTGTTTTCCTTCTTCCTACCATGCTCAATGATTGTTGATCGTTGATCATTAATTATTGATCAGCGCTCAGAGCAGAGATCAGAAAGAGTTTTAAAACACGCAAAGTAGTAAACTATGAATAATTGTAAATGGTAAGTACACAGTAGACAGTAAACCGCACATACAAAGAAACTATAGCAATCCACCTGCTTAAAAATGTACTTTCCGTAATTTAACTTTGAAAAGCCATGGATGAATACAGAATACAGATGTAAACAACTTGTCAATTGCTGTTCAATCCTCCTTACGTATTACTTATTGAATAAGTAATACGTATAGATGTAATCAGTCAATATAAAAAGACAGAAATAGAAAGTGAACGAACGAACCAATTTCACTATAATTCCCTCTGGCCATTTTAAATGGATAACTGCAACATTAAATTATTACATTTATAAAAGATGAATAACAATAACAATTACTATTATTTATTGTTACAAAAGACATGCGTCCACTTTTTACTTTTTACCTGTCATCACATGTCCAATGTCCAACGTCCACAATAAGATATACAAAGAGCTCTCTTACCTCATTTATATCACATTTTATACTGTACACTTCCACCTGCCACAGAGAAGACAGAAAAGTCCTTCAGTATTTTGTTTTTGTATGTTGACGTAGAAATTAAAAAATGTCATAGAACCTCAAATGTCAAACGCCAAACGCCAAACATAGATCAATTTATTTTACAGAATATATCATTTTAGTTCTTGTTTAACTTTAACTTTAGCCTATAAAAGGCGCAAAGAGCAAAGAACAAACAGTCTGTCTACATTGTAAATTGTACAATGTACACTGAACAAATTTTGGATGGGAATTCAAAGAAACGTGCCGATTTATCTGTAGCTACATACATCCTATATTTATCCTTCATGTTTATTTACTGTTTGCTTTTTACAGCTTTTTGGCAGTTTGTTCTGTATTATGTTCTATGTTCTATTTTTGAAGTTTGAAGTTTGTAAGAGATGGAAAATCATTTAAATATTTGAGTCAAGTATGATTGACCTTCTGATACATAAATTGGTGTACATAAATTTTCCATTTTCTTCCAATTGTTTGGCTCTTTTGATGCTCTTCATGCATCATTGATCATCGATCATCGATTACAGCTGATTATCATTTATCATCATATTTACTTTATTTATATTTGTAGCTTGTTACTTGTCATCCTTGTACAGTACAGATATTTTCAATATCAATATCAATATAAAGAATTAAGAATTATGAAAAGTAAATTCTCAGACAAAAATAGCATGTGCAAATATTTATGTACAAAAAATCACGTTTTCCATTAACACGTGCTCTACGAACTACAAACCACGAAATAATTATTTACTACTCATGTTCACTGATGTATGTATAATGTGTGTTTTGTCCTTCGGACACCGCATGAAGATTATACAGACATCGGTTTTAGACTTAATACGACCTTAATCTTTTATTCTAAATCCTGTTTGCAGTGTTAATAAATGAATAAAGCAAATGCGGTAAATCTACAATAGTTTCTGGTTTAAATATTATCATAAAATCGCGTGCAGCGTGTACAGTGTACGGTGTATCGAGTATAGAGTATCGAATAAATGATAATCTCGAATTTTAACCAACAAGTAATTTTCAGAGTAATTTCAGCGTGTAGCGTGTACGTTATTGATCAATGACTTTTAACTCAAGTATATTATTGTATTTACTATTTGCTATTTATATATGCAGTCTCGTTAACTTATTTTTCAAATTTACAAACCAGTACAGTAGAAGCATGAAGAATGATGAATGAAGGATCACAAATCACAGATGATTCCAACTGGTTTTTAGCATTTCAGATTGAAATGTAAATGTATGTAAAATTGCACATTTAAATGGATGCATCTTTTTATTGTGCATTTCCAGTTTCCAGTTTATTACACTTATTCAGTATTCAAGATTGGAGACATTTTAAATTGTAGTAGTATTAGTACCGTAGTTAAAGCAACCTACAACCTACAGTTTACCGTGTCCATGGTTTCCATATATCTACAATCTACATGTACAAGTTACTTGAGATTTGAAAAATGGAGGAAATCTAAAGACTTCCCGAATTTACAGACAATAGACAATTTACAACTTGTGATGAAATAAGAAAGAATGTTTGAATTTTGAATTTCAAAACTAAATAGAGGACAAAATGCATTCTACCGTTCATTCATTCATTCATTCATTTACTGTACAAACTACAAACTATATACTTGAGGCACGGATAATAAAGTGGTGAATATATTCAAACTCACTCACTCATACAATACGATAGACGATGCACATTGCACATGCATAATGCAGTTGAACATGGAATGTTATTTACTCTCGTTTCTCTTTGTATCTTGAGAGTTGAGAGTTGGGAGTTGAAAGGATCTGAATGGAGTTGATTTGAGAACATTCAAACATTCAAACATTACAGATTCAAGAGCAAGCACAAAAGCCGGAAGCCTCAGAAAAAACCCAAAACTTGAACCAAAGACCAACATTTTGTACACAAAAAGGAGCGGAAGAAGCTCAACAACATGATCAGAGTGAATACTGAATACGCTGTAACTATATACCATATACATTATGCATTGGGCATGATACATACATATTATCCGTCGTCTTTATTTCGTCCGAGAACGTTCCAATATGATGGTGTGTAAAAACATCTGTGTAATTCTACACTTTTGTATGGAGAATGGAGAATGGAGAAGTTGTGTTGGTGCATGTGGGATATGTACAATGTACAATGTGCATGTTACATACTTGGCTTGGCTCGGCTTAAAATGATACACGATATGTCATGAAACTCATTCATACATTTTCTATTTCTAACCTTTCCTCTCTGACTGCCTCAGTCCGTCGTCCATGTGCATACTGAATACTGAATACTGCATACACATTTTCTTCCTTTGGTAGCCACAACCACTATTCACTATTTACTATACAATATAATATATGCCGTATGCTGTATGTTGTATGTACAGTGTACAGTATCACCAAGTACAAAGATAGTTGTCACTGTCATTCAGACTTAGGGTGGCAATAGAAAATAGAAAACTGTGTTTTCCATATGTGGTTACAACTGTATACAGAATACAGATACAGTTCTGCTTCTCTGTCGTAGTCGCACTCGTAGCTCATGATGTCTCAAATATCAAAAATAAGAATAATCATCAAATTATAATTCAGAAAGTTTTCCATCAAAACCATTCAAAATTTTGGAGGAAAATAAAATTTTGACAAAAACTTGAAAATTATGCTATCCAAAAATTCGGTTTTATGCACTGCACACACAAAGAAACGATAAAATTTGGATTTGAGATGAATTGCTGTTTAAAGTCTAGAGTCTAGAGTCTATAGAGTCTGAAAAACATCGTGAGATACGATGGCTATACTGTGTGATGTATGCTGGAAGCCGTATGCACGTACATAAAATGTGTATGCCACCCTGCTAAATTTAAGACAAACGTTTTTCAAGTGACGGGAATCAAGTGAAGGGTGGTAAAAGAAAAAAAATATTGCACCCGCATTCGGTTCAAATTCCAAATTCCAAATCAACTAACATGTACAATGTAGAACGTAGACTGTATGCACTTGCCTTGAGAATTGAGGATTGAGAATTGAGACACAGGAATAACATATGCATTTTTATACCTTACTTTGGAGTTTGGAGTTTTTCTTTCTTTTGGACACTCGTGAATGTTGAATGCATAGATATTTCCATTTCTGTTCTCTTTTTCTTTCTTTATTCTCTCTTCACCATGCATTCCACAATCTACTTGTATCCAGACTTAACAGTCTACAGTACATGGTTTATGTAGACCCCCAAAAAACTAGTTCGTTGTCGTCTTGTGCCTCTAGTCTCAAGTCTCAAGCCGTCTGCTCCATCGTCAATCGTCACAGTTGCTCAGATCACCCGAGTCAAGCTAAAAATGTAACATTTACTCAAAGCTCAAAGCTCAAAACTAAAAGCTCAAAACACAAAACAAATTAAGTTTCATGTTGTTAAATGTAGTGTAAATTGGGCATTGTACAGCTTGGATTGGATTGGATTGGATTCAGATTTACAAATTTACCAATGTGTTTGAGTAGAGTTTTATTTTCTTGTCAATTTTTCAAAAGTTTCTGGTTGATTAAAAATATAAAGTTGAATATTAAAAAGTGAATTGAAAGTTAGACAAAAGACAAAATGCTGTCAGTCTTATATCAACTGAGTATTTTAAGACTCTTAATAGTTTTTACTCCAGTTTCTGGATATTATTCTAGTCCCAGTTTGGAATCGGAATGGACTCACGAACTAACATTGGAATCGGATGTTCTCGTCAAGTGGGTGGCTAATGATAATTATTTTCTAACGATGGAGATGAGCGGACCCACAAACGGATATATTGGAGTTGGCTTCAGTCCAAATGGTGATATGACGGGTTCGGATATTGTAATTGGGTGGGTTGACTCTCAAGGGATGCCACATTTAAAAGTACTAAAATTGATTTTTCATTTTCCAATATTTCAGTTTTCATTGTAAATTGTAATTTTCCACCTAAACTCTAGAATCAATCTAAACTGTCATAATAAAATAAACATTCAATGTCAAATATTATTGCAAAAATTGCCATGTAATGTTTTAAATGTGTATTTACTATTTACATGATCATTTTTTCTATTAATTTGACTATTCAGGATTATCATGCTGTAGAAAAAGGAACACCGATTGAGGATTTGCAGCAGGATTATGAACTCATCGCAGCGGAGGAGAAAGACAATCGAACTACTGTTCGATTCCGTCGGAGATGGGAAACTTGCGATGAGAAACATGATATGAAAATTGGGGTGAGTTGAGCTTGTTTTTGATCATTTATCATTTTTTGTCATATTTTATCAAAATTCAAAACATTTTCATTTTTTACATACAAAAAAAAACAATACAATGTACAGTGATACAAATGATATAAATATCAATAGAAAAAAAGAAATAATATTATGCGGGGAACATGGCTTATTAAAATTAAAATTTAATTAAATTCTTACAACTAAAATTTTAAATTCAAATTTTAAACGGTGTCAAAAGTCAAGATGAAGTGGAAAGTTGTAAAATCATGAATAGTGAAAGAGCTCCAAAAATGAGGATGGAAAAGTATAAAAAGTAGACAAAAACAGCTTTAACACTTTCTTCTCTCCTGTACAGACCAATGTCCTAAAAATACAAAGAATATTATTATACTGTTTAGAATCCAGTTTTTCAGCTTATTGTTGATTTCAAATTTCAAAGACAAAGACAAATTATTATGGAAATGTTTTTTCTGTCTTGACACTTGCATATGAAATGGCAGCTGCAATCAACAGAGCTTTTGAATAGCAGGAAAGTTCAGTGGAAAGAAATGTTATCATGTAGGAATCGACAAACCGGAAATGTTTTGTCCTTATTACGTCGATGATTCCAACCGGATTATTTGTACTCTCTGAAATAATCTGTAAACACAAGAGAGAAAAATTAATGCATTTAAAATTTATCGTTGCTCTTTGCACAAAAGTCTTCTGATTGTTGATATAAAAAGTAACGGAAAACATGTATTTACTTTATACTTTAAACTCTTTGGTTTGGAGACTCACAGTGAGAGAATCCGATGTTCTGAGTCGACAAGAAAAATTAATATTTTCTACACGATTGAATATGGAATTTATATAGCCGTTTCCGGAAACACTTTGTAGCTTGAAAAATCCCAATTCCCTCTCATTTGAAACTGGTTTTGCATCAGTCTCATTTTTCTCGTCATTATTATCACACGTCTGGCAAGGACTCTCTGGTACAGATGCAAAAAATGACCGTTCCTATAGAAACAAAAAACAATAAAGGAAAAGTGATGCTTGTTTTTCTATGGTTACGGATTACGGCTAAAAGGAGAATGGAGACAAAGAGAGATAGTTGACAATTATTTATACTTATTTTTACTTACATGTGAACCAGAAATATAACTAGTTGGAGGAAACTTTACACTTAAAATAGTTTTGCCTTTGAAATTCTTCACAGACAGGTTTTTCTCGGTCCATTTTGTCCAGGGAAAACAAAGGATCTCATCAGAAAATCCTTTGAAAAGTAAATTTCCTTGTGGACTTTTTATCCAATACGTTTGAAGCCAGGGTTCACCTTTATTTTAGAAAAGAGAAAATTCACAGAATGAACAATTTATAACTCGCAACACGGATTACTACAACAAAATCATAATAATAATTATCAGAGTTCACCAGTTTAATTTACTTTTTACCTGTTTTTGCGATAATAACTTTTGGAAGCTCCAGCAGAGTTGAAGAGATCAGTTTTTCTGGAGTTATGAATTTTTTACACTTTTCCCTGTTCGGATTCATTATTATAGCATCCAGATTGAGAAGGACGTGGCGTTTTTCTGCATATAAAGAGCAAAAAAATCGATATGAAAACACATTCAACGTTTTTTTAATTTAAAAAAACAAAGGGAAAATCAAGGTTTGTGTATGAAAAATAAAAGTGTACTAAAATTACAAATTACAAATACCGGGTAAATCCTCAACTTTCGTTGCAAGATTGGGTAATTCGTTGATTTGCATGTTGATTTTAATATGCGTCTTTCCTCCCATTTTGAAATTTTAAACGTATTGGCTTTCTAAATACCTTTTACTTTTCACTTTACTTCAATACTGACAATTGAAAGACAAAAATACGCTGAAATTTTCACCTCACGGAACAAACTAAAACGTGTTTCGTAGTTGGTCGTATACTATTCTAAATTCTAAATTGTAACTGATTCACATTTTTGCATTACGTAGTACAATTTAGCCCCGACTACATTTTGACACTTGTTTGCTAAGTCGTAACCTGTATCTTTTATCTGTATTTCTGAAGACAGCAGAAAGACGTAAAGGGTTTTGTCTGTTCTACTCATTACTGTATGTTGTATGTTGTATATTGTGTATTGTGTATTGTGTATTGTATATTATTAGAAGATGGAAGAGATTTGAGAATTAGTGGTGTTGACTATTGACTAGTTGGAGCATGTTTTTGAAAATCCGTGTGTAACAAGTCGAGAATTCGAGTTAAAGTTTATACAAATAAACGAAGCCTCGGCGTGAAAAATGTAAACAAGATAATACTGATACGATATATCCGCAATCTGGTTGTGTATTTAGTATTTACTGTAGATTCTAGATTCTAGATTCTATAGATTGTGGATTGTAGATTGTGGATACATGTTTGTAATACAATGTAAGCTGAGTAGGTATTTTGTATTTTCACCGTCTCATAATATTCCTCTCTTAACATGTAACAAGTTGGTTGTTGGTTGAGTTGATGCGTGGGTTTATTATTATTTCACAAAATTGACACGGAACAATCGTCGCCTGTTTGTCTACGTGTTTTCTGTAATGTGTAATGTGGAAGAAATAGGGAAAGGAAAAAGTGAGCCCGTGCCTATTAAAAAAATTCTACATCTACCACTGCTAACGATCCACTGTTCACTGTTCACTATCAAAAATCAAAACCCAGAACCCAGAGTTAAGACAACTCACGGCTCACGTCCCACATCCTCAATCCTCACACTTTCAGCTATTTTTTCACTCATTTTTTTGACGGAACTGTTTGAGCAAGTTTCATATACGTATGAATGCATGGAATATGGAATATGCAGTACATTTTGGATTACAGATTACAGTATGTAGTATGTATGTAACTTGGATTTTTATATGTAATATCCAAAGCCAAAAATATGTACAATTTACATTGTACATTTTGTATATTGATATATTCAGAACATGTCTAATATCTAATACATATGTAGTTGATTTCCCAAGTGTAATTATGAAAGGCGCAAAAGGTTTTTGCGACAGTTTCCCTCGTCATATTTTCCTGGGTATTTATACTTTTCATGCAGAAACTAGAAATATGGCTGAAGACCGTTGTTGTTTACGTCTAGCGTAATGAGCATAAAAATTTTTTAATAGAAATATTCCCTTGAGAATTACATAGGATTTCACTGGTTTATGAATATGAATACTCTTCTTCTCTCCTTCTTTCCTTCTGTACTCTTTAACAACCATTTGAAATAATTTGAGAAAAGAGGTATTTTTTTGACATTCCGAGAGATTGGTGCTAATGGTGATGAGAGAAAATGAGGAAAATTGTGGAAATACTTTTTATCTATATGCCGAGCAGATTTGAAATAAAACTATGTACAACGTACAAGCATTTCGCACAAGAAACAAGAAACAAGGAATGGGAGAAAAATGAACGGCTGAAAAAGTTTGAATACTTTGTACTTGTAAAAATTATTGACCTGCATATTTTCTCCTTGTACTTGTAAAACTTGTAACTTGTAGCCTTTTCTCATGCTGATGAACTCGGAATTCTGAATTTTGAATGGTGAATATTTCTTGAGTTCACCAGGAATCACGAATTTATCTTGTGTATTCAATATTCACATTATTGCCAAGAAAACATGAAGTAAAAGCTGTTAATCTTGTGAAATTTGTAGTTTGTAGTTTCAAGAGTACAACGCGATAATAAATCTTTTATAATTTCCCTGTTCTATATGATATTAAACATTTTATTCCTACGTAAAATGTAAAATGTTGCAGTTATAAAATATAAAATTCCATGTTCACACTAACACCAACACCAAGGAAACGCGTGACTAGAGAATGGAATCTCGATGGAAACGAGGCCTCGTTGTTTGAAAACAAGAGTCTCGGAACGAGACTCTCGATTTTTTTCGAGATTTGACTTCAAATTTTCATTCAAATTTTCAAATGAAATCTCGACTGGCCTCGAAATTCGAGAGTTTCTCGTTTCGAGAGTAACATTTTTACGAGACTCTCGACTAATTTCCGAGACAACAAATTCGAGATTCCATTCTCTACGCGTGACGGAGAGATTTATACAGTTCACAGTTATTTATGTACAATGTCCAATGTCGAATGTAGATACAAAATGCCTCGACAAACTACATGAGATTTACTGTACTTTGTACATTTGTACATTTGTTTTTTTTGTAGACTGTAGTGAGAATAAACTGAATGAATTTTTTTGAATTTTTGTTTTTGAATTTTTCATGTAGAATGATACAATGCGCCTGATTTGGGCTTGGCATCCAGATGATCCAGAAATGACATTGGCGTCCTCCATTCAATTCAAATGGCACGGAGCGTCAAATCGAGGTGTGAAAAGTGTATACTTAAGAAATCCACCGAGACCCAACCGTTTTCCTGATGAACTTGAAGAGCAAGATCCACGTGTGAAGAACTGGGATCTTGTCATGAACAATGTACATGCAATAATTTTTCCATTTTATTCAGAATTCATATTAATTCATATAAATCCGTAATAAATCAGGATTTTCATGGAATCAAGGAAGAATTTCTGTATTTTTTCATTTCTGTAATTTGTATTTTACATGTGTCTCTTGTCTCTCTTGTCTGTGATATTTTCGTTCTAGATCCATGTGAGTAATAAGCCAACAACGTACATGTGCAAAATTGTCAGATTTCCAAAAGTGAAGAGTAAACATCATATGATTGGTGTAATTTTTTCTCTTTTTTCACTCTATAATTTTTTTATGATATTTTATAAATGATGATGATGATGATGTGAGAAATATTGATACTAAAAAAATTAATGTTTTTTTACATTTTTATTCCATGTAGTTTCGTCCTTTAATTTCGGAAGGGAATCGAGAGAATGTCCATCACATGTCGGTTTATCACTGCCAAATTCCGGAACACCTGGGTGAAACACAAAGTGTCTTTGATCAATACCTGAATCGAGAACCGGCTGAATGCTACGGAAATTCGATGCCGGCTGAACTTGTCAAACACTGTTTTACCTTCCTCTTCACATGGGCTGTGGGTTCTGAAGGTACATAAGGTCATTTCATTTCTACTATCTACTTTTGGACATTTGCATAAAATATTATTGGTTGTACTTAGATTCTGAATTGTGAACTGCAAATCGTATGCAAAACATGTGCAAAAATGTGCAAATTTTATATCTATAGGCTTTGTACATATAATACATAATACACAATACATAATGAAGGTCACTGGTTTTCAGGAGAAATGTTTCCAGCTCACGTGGGTTCTCCACTCGGTGAATCGGAAGAGTCCAGCTATTTTAAATTAGAAGTCCACTATGACAACCCCACCAGGCGATCGTGTAAAAATAATGCATAATTCGTAATTCGTAATCAATTTTAAATCGTAACCCGAGTAACCGAAAGTTCAACTTTTCGATATCTAACATGACATTTCATTTAAGTTTCTCAATGTTCAACCCAGAATAATTCTCAACGTTCAATATATTTAATATTTTATATAGTTTTGGACAGTTCCGGCTTGCGAGTATTTTACACTGATGAAATTCGACCGTATGATGGAACTACGCTTTTTGTTGGACATCGAACAACTCCCTTTCAAATGATTCCATATGGACAGGAAAAATTTAATACGTATGGATTTTGTTCCAAAGAATGTACGGAAAATGTAAGCTCCACTTTTCACACTCCACACTAATTCATAGAGTTCATAGATTTAATGTCAATTTTTGGAATAATTGTGCATAATCAACAAAAATTATTATTATTACTTTTCACTTTTCAAGGAATGGGAAAAATAATACTTTTTTATGATTGTTGTCATTTTTTAAAAATCAGGGAATAAATCCATCAACTGGACTGAGAGCCATCAGTGTTATGCTGCACGCACACTTGTCCGGCCGTAAAATAAAGTTGAGACACATAAGACAGGGAAAAGAATTGCCGCCAATTGCTGAGGTAAACAATAATACTGATAACTAGTTGTTTTTTTTTCATGTCTTTTGTATCGTAAATTGTTAACAAGATAAATTACGATTGATATTTTTCATTGCAGGACAATCACTATGATTTCAACTATCAGCAGTTTCGAATTCTCAGTAGTGAAGTCATCATCATGCCTGGAGATGAACTGATTGTAGAGTGTGAATATGATACGTTGGAACGAGACAGATTTGTTTTTGTACGATATTCATGTTTTTTATTTTCTACCATATTCAGAATTCTTAATGTAGTTTTTGATTTTTTTCTAAGAGCTAAAACACTGAATATTTATTTATTTATGGAAATAATACAGGGCGGAGAAGACGCAGAGCAGGAAATGTGTAATGCAGTTTTATTTTATTACCCTCGATCAAATTTGACTGACTGTCGAAGTCAACCGGAATTTTACTCATTTTTCAAAACACTTGGGATTGAAAATGTGACTGGAGCGATTCTTGAAAAAATGAAACTTCCCTACGACAGCCATTCGATGACTCCGTGAGTACTGATTGAAATTTGAACACTAACAACTAACAACTGAGAAATGGTGTACGTATTATAATAAAAATTGTACATTCTTTTATTTTACTTTTCAAAGTGATTCCAGAGGACTAATTCCTCCAGATAATGCATATCAGCTCCTCGGCAGTGAGAATGAGGGTGGTTCTCTGGAAAATCCATTTGATTTGGTCAGAATAACAAAACCAGAGGCACTGAAAAACTACTCGGTGGGAGAACACATGAGACAAATGCGATGGAATGACAAATCTCTAGTTCGTCGAGTGGAAAAAGGATGGAGAAATGGTTTACACTACACTTTTTGTGCTGCACCCGCTCAACGTCGGATTTACACTCGAAATCATGTTCTCAACTATCCAAAGTTCCGAGAATACAAAGACGGAACAAAATCTTCCTGTCGAGGTCGAAAAAAAGAAAGAGTTTCTCCATATCAAGGTGATCACGCACATGAGGATCATGATCAGGATGAACATTCTGATGCAGAGGGAAAAGGGCATCATCTAAACCTTTCAAGTCATTTCACCACCTTTTGTCTAATTCTTCTCTTTCCAGTTTTCATCAAATGTTTTGGATCTACTCAATTCTAGTTTCAGTATTATTTAGCCAAAAAAATATTTCTGACTGATTTCCAATTTCCGACTGTGTGTTGTGTGTACATTGTAAATTGTACATAATTTTTCTTTTATCTTTTTTGATTTTTGACTTATTATAGCTGATATTTTATGTGTAAGTAGAAAGTAGTAAGTACTGATTAAATCATAATAAGTGGAATGTACAAAAAAAGTCATAGATCAATAGATAAACTTATAGTTCAATGTTCTAGCATTCTAGCATCATTTTAGTGAACAGGAATTCAAATGTACTGGAAAATAGAAAATACCAATAAACTAAAAGAAAGAAAGAGAGAGACTGCAAATAAATTTGAATTGTGAGTGTTTTATTTATTGTTTTGAGCATTTTCTAGTTTTGAGTTCTCTGATTTTTTCTTCTCGTTCTTGCTCAGTCTGAAGACAGTAGGCTTCTTGATCCATGTTCCAGTCCAAACTCGCTGGATTGTATTCGGGCCTTTGACCGTGTTGTCGATGGTGAGGTGTGTGAATCGCCCGCCTAAATGTATCATAAATTTATTGTTATCAGTAAAATCATCAAGAAAAGTTTGAAAAAGTCAGGCGGGTTATTTAAAAAAATCGAACAGACTTAAAATCAGAAATTAGTTTCTTGGTTTTTGTTTTTGTTACTTGTGTCTGGCGGCGGCGGGAGGAGTTGGCGGAGTTGTGCTGATTCCTTTTGCTTGTTCTTCCCTTAATTTCTTACGGTAGTTTCGTCGCTTCCTGGAATTGATTTCTCGAAGAGAGCGATGAGGATATGGTGAATGAATATAAGCACCCACGTTACAGGCATCCAGAACATTTAGAGATTGGTTCATGGGCGCCAAAAATAAGTGATCGTACGTCTCTTGACGAACCAAAGGTGTTGGCCTTGACCTGAAATGGTAAATTACACAATTAATTGTACAGTCTGAGCAAAAAATACATGTTAAACAAGTTACCACGGTAACGTATAGGTAAAAATTAAATATTTTTACCATCTATTCATAATCCTTTTGAGAAGGAATATTTCGGTCATTGATGTGAGATATTTGTGCTGTAGATCAACTTGAGTAAATTCATGATGACAAAGACCGTGAATAATATCGACAGTTAACCACAGAGCATCCACAACTGGATCGTACAAACCCCATTTAAAATTGTACTTTTCATCAATTATGTAGTTGACCACTCCTTCTTGTCCGTTTTTATCATGTGAAACATAATTAATCTGAAAAATGTAGAATATTTCATGTAAATGCAAAGCTTTTGTCATGAACAAAGGAAATTAATTAATTAGTGATTTTCATAGTCATTTTCGTACGTGATCCAAACACTCGCTGCCATGAATTTTGATTGGATGTGTTCCCCTTGAGCATTTTTTGAGAGCTTCGGTTAACAAGGTGGCTTCTTCGGTGGTTAAATCCGCCAGATTTGACGTTCCTTCCTGTTTGATGAGGAAGAGCATGGCTTGATGAATCGTGTCCAAAAACATGGGATCCAAACGACTGGGGTCACATCTCCGTTTTATCACTTCCATACTTTGTCCCAATAACTGAACCACACGGTGCTTGGATCTGACATCTTCATTGTTGATTCGAGCGAGGAAGTAGAAGAGGAGACGAGTTTCGTCGATTATGTCCTGAGTGACCGTGTCATTACTGAGGATTACAGTTTCTCCTGGTGTCGTTCGTTTCTTCCGGACTAAAACTCCACTACCATCATCATGGTCCTCAACTATACTGTTATCATCTTCATCCAGCTCCTCCAGCTCGTGTAGACAGGGAGTTCCATTTGTTGACAAAGCTGCCAACAAAAGACAAAGGATTCCAAGAAAAAATCAAAATAATATTCAATATTATACGACGTCATTTTCTACGTAATTTTCATTTCTCTCTTGTCATTCTTGTCTCTTGTCGTTACACTTGGATTGATCATAAATCATTAGTAATAATAATTATTTAAGATGATAATTTTTGAAACATGTGCTCACTCTCTTCAGTCTCTTCGAAAATTTCATAGTTTTCATTCAGTGTAAAATTTCCTGAGAGAAATTGAGCCTGTAAACATAATCAATAATCAAATTTGTGTAAGTTGCATATTAAAAAATCTTTGTTTTTTTATCCTGTTTATTTTCACTTGTCAAAAAATTACTTGGAATATTTGTGCATCTCTGCCACAAGTCGTTCGATCCGTCTCACAAATATTCTCGTTGATACAAAATCTGTAATATTATAGACAATTCCATTGGCATTGACACTGGAAAAATGGCATCTTTTTACATCATTTTATCCCTTGAACTTTGAAGAAAATGTGTTGTGTTACCCGGATTTACGAAATTTACGAACAGCGGAAAGTTCCACAGGATCTTTGAAAAGTAGCCCTGCAGAACAATGTAACACGTTTAAGTCTTCTATACTTTGCTGCGATGCTATAACTTGATAATCTCCACTAAAACAAAACTTTATGTGTGATCTAACACTAATAATGTTGACAAAGAATACAAGAAAACAAAAGATTGAAAATGATTCCCAATTCATTTTTATTTTGGCTGTTATAGCTGCAACACAAAAAAAACACTATCTACTTATTTTACACTTTTACACACAAAATTAAATGGTAAATAAGCAAATAAATAGACAACAATTCATTGATGTTCAATTGTCATGCATCCTCTGGATTTTCCATATCTCATTCACTGGAGCTGAAACTGAAACTGATTTAAATGCACCAGCAGTTTTACAGTTTGTATTCATTTTTCAATATTCCTTTTTTAGCATTAGGTTTTAACTCTGTTCGCCATGTTGTAGTTTGTATGATTTAAAATTGAATGCCAATCAACGGAATGCCAACTGCTGAGAGATGCGAAATGAAATGAAAGACGGGACTGTAAACATGAATAGATTTAAATGGTTGGGAAATGTTTTTATAAACATTCTGCATGTTGTGTCATCATCATCTGGATTGTATCAATTAAGAGACAAATATTTCTAAGAACTATAAGCACAGTAAATTACAACGCGTAGTCATCAAGAGTGTGTGTTAGGTAGCTTCATGTGCTTGATTTTTGTTGTCATTGATCATTGAAGCATCCCAGTTTTAGAGTCTAGAGCGAATTAAGAACTCAGAGCACCGGGAACAGATCATGAATTATAAATTATAATTCACATTGAAGGTTCAAAAATTAATTGTAGTTGGTGTTGCAGAAAAAAGGGATAAAAATCTATGATATCGACAGTTTTACTCCGTTAGTTGTTTTACCTAAGCTGTAATATAATCTGGTTAATGAAAAAATACAAGAACAATACAGAGCTCTAATTATAGATGTAGATATGATTTTTACAAATGACTGATAACATGCAAAATGCAACCAAAAACAATGGATTGAAGTAAGTAGTAAGTGTTTAGATAATTATTCAAAATGATAAATGCAGAGCTCTTATTTATGAGGATAATAATAATTATTAGTAATAGATGTTGATTTAAACAGGGAAGTTATACAGAAAACTATATAATTGTCTACAGAGCTTTGATGGTACAAGGAAAAAGGGGGAACATTAAAACGTTATTTCCGAACAATCTTTCTTTCCTCATTCCTCATTCCTGAAAAATACTCCCACTAAAGTAAATTCTCTATGGGTATAAAAATAATAAAAAGAGAGCTAAAATTTCAGTCAAGTCCAGTATAATAATTTCTTGCCAATGGCATTGAGGCCTTTGTGCCTCAATCCCCAATGGCCAGTGATGTGAATGCTGTTCTTGTCTCTGTCAGCTGTCGGTGGTCAGCAGTGGTTCATTTCAGTCAAATTTCGGAGTTGGAGCTGATTAATTAAGCAAAATTGGTAAGTTAAAACACTCAGTTTGCATAGATTACATTCATTTTCAAACTATAAAATGCAGGTCTTGAAAATGTATTATTTTTGTGTGTAGATTTGCAGGCGCCATGATGAAAATTTCAAAACATGAAAAAATTTGACTGAAGATGAGAAATGCCGATTACGGATGGACATATTTTTGGACATGTGATTATTTGCTCGCAACTACTTTTTGTACCTGAATTCCTGATATTAATTAGAAATAAGTTTTTAATCTAAGCAAAGTATATTTGCAATAGTTATAGTTCTCGTCCTTTTAGCTATTAAACTACTGTCAAAAAGTTAAAAGGTATGGCTTGAAAAAACCTACCAATGAAACTTTTTTTTGCTGGAGACAGGATCTGAATTGTTAGGCATAAGCAGAATTCAATCGAATGGAATATGGAGATTTTCTCCACACATCATTGTTTTCTGCTTTGGTTTAACCCAATAAGAATAATAAATAATATAGTAAATGTAATAAATCTAGTCAAAACAACTGCATTCTATTTTGTACTATGTATTGTATAAGAATTCAAAGTTGTAATAATTATTTTATAGATATTTGTTTTGTTTATTTGGGTCATTTTAGATAATACTTTGAAAACAAACTAAAATGTTATTGTTTTGTCTCCTTTACATATGATTTAGCTTTTTATTAGCATAATAATATTATCTTTTGTATGAAAGTTGAAAGTCTTATTTAATGTAAATATTTGGTCATGGACGATGCATGATGTATCAGATGTGCAATTCGTGATCAGTGATCAATAATCAATAATCAACATAAAATTCTATAGTTCTATAACTGTACGATCGACAATAAATTGCAAATTTGATGAGATCACTAAAAATATTTACGATCTGACTTCTGACTCATCACAAAACATAACATAAATACATACTTTGTTTGAGTTTTGACAATACACATGATACTTTTATCATAATTTATTCAACAACTAAACTACATATTATTAATTATTATACTGCTTTATTATTTGGTAGCCTAATTTTTTGACACAGGGCAAAGATCTCATGTAGTTTTTAAACGGCATACGGAAAAGTACATTTTCACTTTGTTATACGGTATTATGACTAATATTGGTTTGTCATGATCCACTTATATAATTTTATACTTAGTCAACAACTTTTGAGTGATGCAAGCCTTGAATCAAATCAATAAATAGATTAGATAAACGGAAATCATGTATTGATGAAGAGTCAACAGCATTCATATTTCATATCACATAATAAATTCATAATACACTAACGTGTGTCTTTTTATCTTTTTTATCAATAGGTACGTTTTATTTGACTATATTTTTGCACAAAACGAAACCTGTATCCCTGTACCATAATGAATCACCTGTGTACACTATACAGTATACACTATAAAGGTGAGGCTAATGAAACATGCATAATAATATTCACAGCACATGTTATCATGTCAATGTATACAATTTACCCACGGAGAAGGTGAGCTGGAATGAATTTTCTAATGTTCCTTTACATATATACCAAAAATATAAAACGTTTGCTTCATTTTATGTTCCTGTAATAAGTTATAAGAGCCATGTTTCTAAATTTGCAAGTTTAACCATTGCAAATCACAAATCACCCTGTTTTTAGTACTTGATACATTTGTCACTCAAAATTCATCGTTCATCGTTATTGATTCTCCCGTTCAAATCCATTCCATTTTCTGATAGACCTATAAAGACGAACTGTGATAACAAAAATAGATTACGCAAAGCCTATCTCTGGATATAATTTTGTCTAGCTTGTATACCCATAGAAAATTGAAAATTAATTTTTGATTAATGATTACGTGTTTTGGACACGTAAAGGTAGAGAAAAAAGGGACAAGTGAATAAATTCTCAATCCAGTAGCTCACCAAAGCCAGAAGAACAAAAAGCAAAGGACCAAAAGTGAACCATTTTTTCAAAACTACTGAAAAAAGTAAAACATGGCCAAGTTAATCATTGCCGTTTTGGTTGGAATCGTAATCGTCTCCATGGTAATTACAGGAAGAAAATATAAGCAAAGCAATATTATACCATTTATAATTTATACAGATATTCCGTATTTTATCTACTAGTTTAATTTTTGTATTTGGTTTGAATTCATATCAATTTTTTAATTTTTTAATGGTGATTATAGACGCACGCTGATAAACCATGTATCTGTACAAAAGAAATGAAGCCAGTTTGTGGTAAGGGTTTTTCATAAATAATATTTTAATTAACTTTATCCTGTATTCTACCTTTTTATTGTATGATATACCAAATAATTTTAAAATCTCACTCCTTTTTTCCTTTTCCGTTTTCTAGGAAATGACGGTGCGACATACTCGAATCAGTGTGAATTGAGATGCGCCAAGAGAACAAGAACAGGTAAATTCACATGAAAGTTTTTAGTGATTTAGCATTAAACTATGATTTTAAACACCAGCTCGTTTGATAATATGGGATGCTATTTTTAAATAACAGAATTAGATGTTGCCTTCGAAGGACGATGTGAGGAAGGGATTCCAGCGATTCCCTTAAATGATGAGAAATCTTCAGAACTTGGACGTTGTTTGTGTACCAGGGAATCAAATTTGGTCTGTGGAAGCAATGGAAGAACTTATTCCAACCCTTGTGAATTGAAGTGTGCTCAAAGGATAAAATCAGGTGAGGAACATGTGAAATGAAAATACCATAAATGCTGCGTATGATTTTTCCCTTCATGGTTTGGGCTGTTATTTTACCTTGTTTTGCATCTTAAATTTGAAATAGATATCACACTGACACACTATGGAAGTTGTGGTGACATCCCATCAAATGTTATTTCACAATGAGATTCGGAAGGCAGTCCTAGCAAGACTGTCAGCACTAAGGAACTTTAGTCTTTACTTTTTACTCAACAACATCCCTCTGATTTTTTTACTGAAAAGTTTATTTACATTCATGCTCAACAGTTTCTTCATTTACGATTTTAGTATTTCATATTTCACACAGTTCAAGTTTTTAATGCACACAATATCAGAATTTTATGTACAAATTGAAAAAATGGAAAAAAAGAAAAAAAGAAAGAAATTCTGTTTTAAACAAAGGCTAATGATGCTGAAATGTAGTAACACAATTTGGAAATATGTAAATAATATAATATTGTACAGATATAAAATATTTTGTTTTGTTTTGTTTTGAACTCGAACGTCTAAAGTCTAAATGAGAATAAATTATCATGTTATTTTGTCTTACAAATTGATCGAAAATAAAAAGCTTCATTTTATTGCAATGGTAAATAGTTATATGAACTGAAAAATATGAAGTGTGAAGATTGTCATAAGCACAAAAAGATTGTTGATTTTTAATATCCATCGCAAGCTTTGAGGGAAATGATTCGGTCGTTAATTCCAATTTCTTCAAGATCATAATGACCCGGACTTCCAGGGTAAAGTTGATAACACCTTGTCCGACAATGAGAAACGAGACAAACCTTTGTGCATGTACCTACGAATATCCAGTATCCATAAAATAAATATTTAGAATAGATTGTAAGCAGAAATTCTACAATGCGAAAATGAGCAAAAACCGTTTATCGTTTATGATTGCACGGGATAAGCAAAATGAATATTTTACCATGAGTATTAACTGATGATGCCCAATTCTGCAGTTCCAGAGGCAGAGTCACGCACTCACTTCCGACCCTCAAAAAGTAGGAATCACCTACAAGAGGAAAAAAGGTAAAAGATGAAAGATATCTCAAATATAAAATAAGTTGATTAAATTGACTTATGAAAAACGTGAGTACCTTCTTGATTTACATCCTCGTATAATGTGAACCTAGAAATTCCAAAAAATGCTTCCACTCTGCTTTCTTTGTAAATTACCATTGGTAGTAAAAGGCAAATAATTGTGAGGAAAAATGTATTGGAAAATGATGGTGTCATTTTTAAATCCACTGAATCAGGAGGATCTTGCTAATTTAAATTTATTCAACAGGAAAATCGAGACAATAGTTCACTTCCACGAAAAAATTGATTCTATACGTTGATTAAGAACAAGAGTAATGAATTTCCACTTCTGCCGGCGTATATGTAGCTTCAAAAATTTTGAGAATTGGAACTCACTTTTTGAGGAATTCGGTTATTTAGTGTGTTATTTTCAATAAATTTTTTGCACGCACTAGTATTTTTTTTCAAATGTTGCTTTTTGGACACACTTCCGCCTACTGGAAACGGGTACAGGAGACGATGACGTTTTTATGTACAATTAGGCCTTTGCTCGTTCCTAAGTTGAGCTCCAGTTTCGTACCGGACATTTGACATCGAATGATGATTATACGCCCTTCATCTATAAAATGCCTAGTGTCTAGTTATAATTTGTATACATTATACATACAAAGAGTAATGATGGAGAACCTAGACTAATTTACTGATAGAAAGAAAATCCAGCATAACGAATTAATCCGTAGGGAATTCTCCCGGAAACCAACAGACATAGCCTTTCTACATGAGTCAAAAAGTTTGATATGTATCTGAAATAAATACTGCACGATACTACTATTCTCTGTATATTGACGACACATCTCCTGCCATTCGATGAACAGTGTTTCATATTTCATGACTTGATCAATATGCTACACACAATACACAAGGCATGCGACTTCACATATAATTTCAAGAAAAACTGTAAAAGTTGTAGAAAATGACGGTGTTAAGCAAATGTGACGACAAAATATACTAAAAAAACTACGCAATACATAACACATATTGGCGTGTTAGAAAAGTAAATTTGTCTTGCTTACATATATCCTTGAAAGTTCAAACGATTTGCACGAGAAAAAATTTTGGTGCACAAACAAATTCTCTCTTATGGAGAATAACATAGGGATCAACTTTAATTTAAG
>JAQGBH010001858.1:0-28545 GCA_034698265.1 Sminthurinus aureus
TTATCAATTTTAACTAATTTCAACATGGAGAATCCGAATATGAACTCGAAAATCATAAATTTTTTTTCATGTATGTGGGTGGTCGCAAGCTAAAATAACCGCACGTACACTATGAAGTTGTTTTTATGATTATACAATATGCGTCCGAAAACAGTCCTTTCCAACACGTGGTGGCACAAATATTATATAAATCGAGTCTCTCTATAGTGACTATTGTGTGTAGTTATAGTTAAACCTCTATTATCATTCATAAAATTCTATGGACTTTAAGACTTAAAAAATTCTTTGTATGTTTTCCCTGTTATATTACATCATGAATACCTACGTTTAAAAATTGTAAAAATACTTATGTGCGATAAGAAACCAGTGCTCAAAACTGTTAAGTATTATATAGTTTATAAGAGGTGCATTACATAACTTGTCACATTATAGTTTCTACTATGTAAGATAGTTATGGTAGGCATGAATATTTATATACAGTCTGTTTACTTAGTATTTGTCGCTTTAATTTATGTATTATGTATCATGTTAAATAGTATTATAAATTATAACGTATGTATTAACTACAAAACATTTTTAACATTGATTTCTGTATTATGAGATAAAGTAAAAACGTGCAAAGAGCTATTCAGTGTTTTAAGTCTTTATTTGAATGTCTTTTGTTCATGGAATGAATGTACTTAAAGTATTTATATCGGATCATTCTCAATATTTCTTTTTATTAAAGTAACAAATTAATAAAATTTTACCTTTCTCGAAGCTGTCTTTTCCTACTCCTACTCGAGAGCCTCACAAATGCAATCAATTATAAACAATAACTAATAGAATTGTTTTTTCTTCACTGTTTACGTGTAGGGAAGTATTTTACTTCCGACACAGTTAAATATAACGATAGCTTTGTATTAAAACTTTAATAAGCCTGATTAAATAATAAAAAAATAACAGCTCTTTTTATTTTGTACAACTATTTCACTAGCTGACCCAGACTTGACGGACCACGCCATTAAAATCTATTCGGCGTTCCGGGTTTTCCGGGAATACGTTTCAAACATTTGGGAGGTGAAAAAAGTCTCTGAGTGATTTATCTCTGACTTGTGAAAGTTAATTATTAATTATTACCTAACTATTGCAGGGTCATAGTTAATAGTTGTAACTGCTTGTTTACAAAAACTTATTTAAAACACGTGCCAGGAACTGAGTAAGTAGACTGAAAAGATTGGATTCCACAGTTGTTGGGATTAATTTGTACATAAAATATAAACGCATAAGACAGCTGCATCATTAATTATTTGTCTTTGCATATACATGCATGACATATCAGTAAATATAAAATATAAAATATAATATTATGATGATAAAAGTACAAGCCGTATTTAATTGTAAATGTGTAAGTATAGCCTCAAATACCAGACAATTAGATACTTTTAAACTCCTTGTCTGGTCCTCAAATACATACATATGTATATGCATACATAGCCGCGACTACACATTTCAAAGATATTGAGGAGGAGTTACACAACATCCCGTGGTTAGGTCAAAATAAATTGGATATATATTGATTAGATTTAATTAGATTCCTGTCTATAACTACTCGAAATTTTTGTCATATTTATAAAATTTAAAATATTTTAAGTGTTTTTAAAGTGACAATAATCAAAGTATATAGTACCTGTTGTTTTTTTTTCTGTTACATTCCCATCCATCAACATATTTACATCTATATAATAACTGTTTTTACAAATATATAGTTTATAATTACATAATCATATTAAAACTTGCATATTTATATAGTTATTAATAATCCGTCAAAATCAAAATGGTGAGTCATGTTTCCGGATAAAACTTTTATGTGTAGATTGATAGCAATAGACATATTATGCAATGCAAAACACTCTTGTAACTGTACACATTTATATTTTTTATAATTTATGTAGTATTCATATTTAAGACTTTATTCTTTAAAATGACTGGGCGTTTTTAATTTTTGAATATATGCAAAAAATGTCATTATGTAATACATAATACATATCATGACAAAAATAGTACATTTTTTAGTACGACAATAATTATGTTGTTATTATTTTGATATAGCCGACATCACCAAATTTAGGATCTCCTCCCGATGGAGAACAAGATAAGCTTTTAGATGAAGCACTAAGTATTGTCAAAGTCCAAGCATTTCAAATGAAAAGATGTCTGGACAAAGCTCGTCTGATGGATGGACTTAAACATGCATCAACAATGCTTGGTGAACTCCGTACTTCACTGTTATCACCCAAAAGCTACTATGAACTTTGTAAGCTTAAAAATTTTTAGTTTTAATGAATGCTCAAACAGCTATTATTTATATCTGTGTTTTATGAAATATGAAACGAAAATTCTCATGCTATTAAAACTCGCACAAAAAATGTTTAAATAATATGTATCTATTTTATAGATATGGCAGTTACGGACGAATTAAGACACTTAGAGATATATTTAGTTGATGAATTTCAAAAAGGAAGACAAGTATCTGATCTGTATGAGCTTGTACAGTATGCTGGAAATATTGTTCCTCGATTGTAAGTGTTTTGAGTTTTTTTTTACAAAACATAAAATATTTTATCTTGTTCAAAAATAATTACTATTGTTATACATTTCTTTTGGTATTTTAAAATGTAAGAAATCGTTATTTTTTTTATAGGTATTTGCTCATCACAGTGGGACTAGTATATATCAAAACAAGACCTGTACTTTGTAGAGATGTATTGAAAGACATGGTTGAAATGTGCCGAGGGGTTCAGCATCCATTACGAGGACTCTTTTTGAGGAATTATTTACTACAGTGTACTCGAAATATTTTACCAGATATACCAGATAGTGAAGCAGGAGATGGAGATAATGATGAAGCTGCAAGTGGCGGCACTGTAAGAATAATAATATTATTGAAAAATGTTATAGTGGAGTGGTGTAATAATAATTGAATCTCAAATATACGCTGGACTCTACTATATATAAAATATAGAGTAACTTTTTATTCATTATGATTTATTTATTTTCCTACTTAGGTTCAGGATTCTATAGATTTTGTGTTGATGAATTTTGGTGAAATGAATAAATTATGGGTAAGAATGCAACATCAAGGTCATTCTCGTGATCGTGAAAGAAGAGAAAAGGAACGACAAGACTTGAGAATTCTTGTGGGAACAAATTTAGTTCGCCTATCCCAATTAGAAACAATCGATCTTGAAAAATATATCAAGGTATATATTATATATTATAATATTTAAACTTCAAACTAGTTTTTGTAGTACGAAATATTTTTAATAAATTATTATTTAATTTACAGTATGACATTTAAGTTTTTATAAATATAATATGATATTGGGTCTTAAATATAATAATCATAATTTCGTGGTTCATTACTTTTGTTTCAGACGGTTTTACCAAGTATTTTGGAGCAAGTAGTTAGTTGTCGAGATGCTATAGCACAGGAGTATGTGATGGAGTGTATAATTCAAGTCTTTCCTGATGAATTTCATTTATCCACGTTAAATTCTTTCCTTCGAGCCTGTGCCGAACTTCAACCACAAGTTAATGTCAAGAATATCATCATTTCCCTAATAGATCGCCTTGCAGCATATACACAAAGAACTAAAGATGAAGGTGGCGTCATTGCAACAGAGCTTCAACTCTTTGATATTTTCTCTGAGCAAGTAGCACAAATTATCATGGTAAGAGAAAATGATAACATAATAATATAATATGCAAAAAAAATTTAAATGGTATAATTTGTAGTAAAGTAGTATAAATTAGTAATGTATAATGTATAATATTATACTGATAAAAGATGCAAGATGAGAACATATAATTGTCAAGTTGACAAGTATTTATGAAATAATTAATAAATTTTTTATTTTTTCTATAATTTAGTCTAAATCGGATATGTCGTCTGAAGATATTGTCGCTTTACAAGTCTCATTGATAAACTTAGCCAATAAATGTTACCCGGATCGTGTTGACTATGTTGACAAAGTATTAGGGAAGACAACTGAGATCTTTAACAAATTTAATTTGGAAAGAATTGGACAGAATACACCAGTAGGAAAAGAACTCATGAAACTATTGAAAATCCCAGTAGACAACTATAATGATATTTTGACACTTCTCAAGTTAGAAAATTATGGAAATCTATTGGATTTCATGGACTTTGAAGGAAGAAAATCAATGGCAGTATACCTCATTAATAATGCTCTGGAAAATGAAACTTTAATTGGAACGCATGAACAAATAGATTTTATGTTGGGTCTGGTTGGCGCTCTTATACAAGATCAAGCCGATCAACCGTCAGAACCAGTCGATCCAGAGGATTTTGCTGAAGAACAAAGCTTACTTGGAAGGTAATAACGTAGTGTGTATATATTTGGATTTTTTCTAGATTACATATTTATAGTTTCGTCAAATTGATTTTTATATATGAAAAAATGACCAACAACTACCACCTATGCATATATTTTTTTTTATTCCCGCAATAATTGAACACTTGACATTCTCTATTTAGGTTTCTGCATCTATTAGTATCAGAAGATCCCGATGAGCAGTATCTGATTTTGAATACAGCCAGGAAACATTTGGGAGCTGGAGGAAATAAAAGAATTTCATTTACTCTACCACCAATAGTTTTTTCAGCCTATCGTTTAGCATTCAAATATTATGAAATGAAAGATGAGGTACTTGTTTTACTTCATCTATACCTAAATAACAAACAACTATCATTTAATTTTTCGTATGCTATTATACGTTATACTACATTTTACATTTCTAATCCTAATTCATATGTGTAAATAATTATTCACTAAATTTTAGGACGATAAATGGGACAAGAAATGTCAAAAAATATTCCAATTCTGTCGCTCGACTATCATAGCTTTAACCAAATCAGAACTAGTAGAACTTCCCTTACGTCTTTTCCTTCAAGGAGCTTTAGCAATAAGCAAGCTCTCTTTTGAAAATCATGAAACCATTGCCTATGAATACATGTCTCAGGTAGTGTCTCCTTTTGATGTCTATTATCTATTTTATCAATAATGATAATTATTGGACTTACAAATTTCATCATTTACTATGGCAAACATTTTTATAATATGGATGGATAAACTATTGTAATCGTCAAAACATTTTGTAATTTCAAATGTTACATTTATTTTTCCTTGATTTTTTCCCACTAGGCTTTTACTCTATACGAAGAGGAAATTTCAGATAGTAAAGCTCAACTTGCTGCAATCACATTAATTATTGCTACATTCGAACAAATGGGATGTTTCGGAGAAGAAAATTTTGATCCTGTTAGAACTCAATGTAAGTTTTGTTACATTATGATCATTATAGTATTATTATACCGCTAGTAACTGATTTTAGTTTTTGCATAATTTGTGACTAATACTTTTTATATTTCTTGTTTTTATATATAGGTGCGTTAGCTGCATCAAAACTTTTGAAAAAACCTGATCAATGTCGAGCTGTAGGAACATGTTCCCATCTCTTCTGGTCTGGAAAATCTATAGTATCTGGTGGACAGCCTGTAAGCAATTATTATTGTAAAACTTATTTTTCTTATACATATTATATAGATATACATGATTGTAGTATAATTTAAAATTTGTAAGACCTTTTTTTTTATACTGTACTGATTACTTCCATTTTTCTATCTAGGTACATGATGGCAAAAAAGTTCTGGATTGTTTAAAGAAAGGTGTTCGTATAGCAAGCCAATGCATGGATCTTATGGTTCAAGTCCAATTATTCATAGAACTCCTCAATTACTACTTGTATTTCATGGAGAAAGGAAATGATCAAGTCACCGTCACTTTGGTCAATCAACTCATCCAAAAAGTAAAGGAAGAGATACCTAATTTAGAAAAGAGTGAAGAGAGTGAACAAATCAATAAACATTTTTTAAATACTATTGATCACATTAGAGCAAAAATTACCACAGATTCGGCAGATTTGTACAAAGGTATTGAAATTGATGTGTGACTTACATAATATAGCAATCAAATATACATTACAAATATGTAGTGCTACTATAAAATATAGAACATAGAACAATAGCATATATATTCAAATATACCGAAGTGTAGTTAGTGTTACTACCATCTTAAATCTTAATCTATTACCTTTCAGTCTTTAATTAACTCTGTTGTTTGTCTAATTGGTTAAAAAAAAATTTCGTTTGAAGTTTATTGAATTGTGAAAATATCATTAATTTTTTTTTGAAAGCGTATAATATTACAATGTACACATTTAGTTTATACTTCTATGCGCTATATATATTATTGTCAAATGCCATACCATATTTATGCAATCTATTCTATAACTCACTTTAGTTTATTATGAGTAATTTCGTTCATACAAAACGTTAGAAATGTTCACTGACTATATATATAAAATTTATCGCATTTACATGTAAAAAACATACTAGATATAATAAGTTGCTGTTTTTGCTCTTGAGCTAATTTGTGAAATCATGAAAATTTTCTTCTTTTAAAGTGTAGCTAAATATATTTTTGAGGGATATATATTATTATGAAAGAATGTAATACGGTTAAAATCAGTATTTTATTGCAATTTACAATCAATTTAATCTCAAAACTATATTTGATAACTTGTCATTTGCCATCTTTCAATTTTTAATTAAATGTTAAATTTAACTGTAGTAATAATGCTTTCACTGGTAACTTTAATTATACTTTAGATACAATCACTGAATTTTAAGGATTTATATCTCATTAGTATGTTATACGTTATTTATGCTTTACTTGTGTATGTACACACACACATTTATAGCCAGTGTACAATGTATAGTGAGTCGTACTTCTGAGGTATAAAACATAAAACTATCTTTTGGATTCGTCTAAATGTTTTGTGTAGAAAGTTATTTTACACTTTTGCGGTGATACACACAGACATTTTGTACGACATGTTATTATATAATGCAAAACTGTAATTTGTTGGTATTGTTGCTCTTCAAAAATACAATACAAATATCCTAGAGAGTTACACACACTAAAGACTACTACACATATTACATATTATTATGATATAAAATATGATATATTTATTACTGCTATGCTATAATATTATTGTCATCAAGATTGTTATACTTTAAATACCCAAACAGACTTACAATAGTACGTAATACGTAATATGTGAAAACTCATAAGATTTATTAAAGATTTATTACATGGCATAGATATTATGTATAATATAGAATATAGTATATAGACATTATATAGATGATAGAATGTAAAAAGTATGTAGTACACATATTTTTAGTTTCATCTAATTTTTATAATGGAGCATTTTCCCTGATTTATTGATTACTTTCATTTATTATATATTTATCATTTATCATATCATCAAGCTATTTATGTTTTATGTATGTATGCTATATCATGTAATTGCTCCAACTTCCAACTGTATAAAAAAACGATGATAATATTATAGTCTAATTTATGTGATATAACTAAAATACAATAAACATGGATAATGTAGCTAAAACTGAATATAAGCAAAGCAAATGTTGGATATTTAACACTATTAAACTTATTATTTATATAATATATATTCTATATTGTGTACGAGAAACGGTCAAGAAAAACGCCTCTGGACAAAAAAAACACATTTAGCACATTTATTAAAAAACGAAAAAATCACACTTACATGCGTACGTATTATGTGTACATAAAATAATGAACACATACAATTGTATTTAGACATTAGAAGAGATATTACGTATGTTAAAGTAATATTATATTATATATACGTGTAAGTACTATCGGTTCCGTTTCAAAATTCAATAAAAAAAAATATGCAAAGTCAAACAAAAGATTCGTTTTTCTTTTCAGCATCAATCCTTTTACATTTTTTTTCTCCTCATTTGAGAAATTAGCAGTTTCAAGTTTCAGTTACATTTTAGCTTTAGTTTTAGTCGAGCATTATCCATTAATGAAAAAAGTTATTAACTTCTACTTTGGTTTTTTAGGTAAACTTTTGGCAGTCTTTGTATACAGTTCAGTTTCTAATTCACGACCTGTACTATACTGAATAGGAAAACATTTGTACGATGTAGAACATAGAATATTGAATACGTACTACACAGTGTGTAGTACACACTACACACTACACACAAATTGTGTGTAGTGTACACAATACACAGTACACAGCTCTACGTAAAATATGTACTATATGCATACAAAATACAAAAACAGCCTTTTATTCTCTTTTGTATTATATCAAAATGTTACTATAACAACCCTCATTTATTTGTTCAATTATATACTCATCTCATCGCGACGCTCACACACAGCATAAAAAGCAGCGTGAGACGTGATCGAAAGGAGAAAGTCCTCTTCCCTTTCTCTTGTGTATTTTCCTTTCTCCTTTCTCCTCTCCTCTTGAGTGGCAATTTTCCCCTGCCCTGACGTCCAGAGCAGAGTCCAGACTTTAGACTTTAGACCACAAACCTTGTGGCATAAAGTAAAAATCATACTCCAGTTCTGGTCTTTTTGATGTGTTTGGCATTTGGCAAAAGCATGAGTTTACAATTGAACTGATGGATAAATATCCATAATAATTATCATTTTATTACCACTTCTTTAGTAGCAATATGACAAGTTGACGTCAAGCCACATATATATACACACACACACTCTTCCTCGGTCTCTGGAAAGATCATTTAGATTTTAGTCTAAGTGTATTACGATTAAACAGCCGATTAGAAGAATTATTAGAAATTCATCAAGATGTACAGCAGAAAAGTTGAAGGGCTGCCCTTACTTCCGGGGAATACTTATCAAGATCCATCTGTACGCCTATTTTTTTTATCAGTAACTCAATATCATTAATCTTTTTGCGTTAGTACTGAGTCTCTAATCCATTTTTGTCCATATTTGTTGTTTTTCTTTTAGCTCATGGATTATCGTAAAACTCAAGTATTTGATTATGTAAACGGTTTTAGAGTGGAAAAAGATGAATATTTAGGTCCTGGGAATATCCCAATTCCTGAAAAATGCGGAAGTGTCAAAGACCTTTTTGAAATTTACAAGTAAATACGAAAACATAGAATATACAATATACATGGAATTAAATGTTTAACTTTTTCACCAAAATGTATTGGTCATGGAGCAATTCTACTTTCTAGTTGAAAAAACAAGAAATACTATACTACATTACATATAATAATCATTTTACTAATTACTTATTACAGTTACGATCCAGCCTTGACTTATGGGAAACCGAGGGATAAACCTCCACCCCCGGTAGTACCTTCATTTGTGTTGTTAGAGAAGAAGGTATGTGATATAAACTATAAACAGTATATTTTAACTCGTATTTACACTGAATTTTTGGTTCTGTGGAGAAAGGAGAAAGTATTGTATTTTTTTATGGTTCATGTTTCTTTCTATTCGTCCAGGTTCTCCGATTCACAGCTTATTACAAAGAAACTGTAAATGACTCACCCGAGGAAATTTATCGAGTTCGTCAAGTTGAACTATATTACTATCTTGAAGATGATAGCATAATGGTTCAAGAGCCCAGAGTTGAAGTATGGACACGTTTCTTGAAATTTTGAAATACTTTACCTATTTTACATAATAAATTATGATTATTAGTGCTGTTTACTGTGGTATGACATGTCAAGTTTTGAATTTTGTATACAGAATTCGGGGCTGATGCAAGGTAAATTTCTCCGTCGGCATCGAATCCCAAAGAATGACATTGGAGAAACATATCACTGGAAAGATTTAAATTTGAGATGTGAAATCATGTTTTATGGTCGTGTATTCCGCATTTGTGATGCAGACTGTTTTACAAAGAATTTTTATGAAAGTGAAGGAATCATTCTGAATGATCCTGAAGAAATACCCAAAGACCCTTACATTGATAAAAGATATCTTCAAATGCAGAAAAGAAATGCAGTGTCTCCAGATATAAGGGGTGATTGTCGTAAAAAATTCCTTGAGTATGGTAATAGAGCACTTAAATTTTCTTGTATATGGGACGATCGAGAATCAGCCTATGGAGGTCTGAGGAAAATGGAACTATCATACTATCTAGCTGATGATACAGTTGAAGTTCGGGAAATTCAAGAAGCAAATTCTGGCCGAGATCCTTTTGCTCTTCTCCTTCATAAGACTAAATTACCAAAAGACTGGAAGGATTTACCCATAAACTTTCCTGTCATTTGTCTTGAGCCCACGGATCGGGAAATTGTGGAATATTATGGACCAAGAGATTTTAAAATTGGAGCCACCATCAATGTGTTTGGTAGGAGATTCCTTATTTACAATATGGATGATGGAGCAAAGCAATTCTATCGAGATCATTTCGGCTACACGGATTTCACTCCAATTTGCATTGATGAACCAAAAGCCCAACCACCACCAGTTTGTCATGCTCCATATAACGGTTGGGGATCACCAGAGGATTCCCTTCAATCCTGTCTTCATATTGTCCCAGTTCGTCCACGTTATGATGCAGTAAAATCCCTTGTGTTTGAGCTAAAAGTATTAAAATTTGGAGCAGTCATGGACTCTACTCGTCCAGAAGACCAAGGACGAGAATTTACCATATCTTATCGTCTCTCAGACGATAAAATGGCAGTGTATGAGGTACCAGTGAGAAATTCGGGTTGGCCAGGAGGGAAATTCTTGGATTTCTGTCGTATCATTAAACCCGGCTCTTCAAACGATTGTCCAGAGTATTATGGTCCAGGTGACTTATATATTGGAGCTATGCTTGATTTCTACGGTCATCGATTCTGCATCCAGAAAGCGGATCCTTTTGTCCTTGAATTTATGGAAGCAAATCCATGTAAATTATTATGAAAAATGAAAATCATCATTAATTTCTATCCATAATATATTTCTTTTGCAGTTCAACTATCAGAATTTCAATAATTGAATATTTTTTTCATTTTGTTTTTCTTTTCAAAGGTTGCTTCCCGGAACATGTCAAACAGAATCTTCGAGAATACTTTTCATGTGAAAGACGACAACATCCAGAAAAATTCCAAGGTAAGCCGTGTGATCCGGGAAAGCAAGTCTGTGAGCAGCCCATGGGAGAAGGCTTTTTTGAATTCCTTGGTCTCCGATCTTCAAACGTGGATAATGGTATAATGAGCACAAATGAAATAACATTATTTGATACTATGCATTTTAAGTACATTCTACATTCTACACACTCCATTTATGTACATTAATAATTAATAATTAATATGATCCCATTTGTTCCAGATCCCTGTTCAGAAAATCCAAATCCATGCCCCATGCAATATGATTGGGATAGGTGTCGTACTTTGGGTTACAACTGTGGAATACAACGACCACCACTGCGCAATGGAGAAAGTGATCCAATTAGTCAAGTTTGTGAGAATCCATGTCCTGGAAATCCCGATATGTTTGAACAGAAAGAGGTATAACAATACACATAATACAGAAATCGTTTTGTAAACTGCATGCATACTTTTAAATGACAAAAACAGGCTAAATTTGTAAATTCTCCATGATGAAAAAGTGTGCCGTCTGTACACCGGAAAGATATATTCCACCCGAAAGACCGATGCAGAATCCAGTGATTTGTGAAGAACCTCAGTGCATCAAATCAGATGAATATTATCCTCTAAAAGAGCATAGGTTCTCGATTTCAAACGAAAAATATTCTCTCATTTTAAAATGACTGTCAAAGAAAGATATAATATATTGTTGCACTATAAAGAGTAAAAGTTACATAATCGTGTAAATAAATGCAAGCGTTCCATATTATATGAAATTATGTATTTCTTTCAGATTTGACTGCTACAACCCGCCTACTAAAGAACAGCAACTCGACATTCATGCAAAACGCCTTCAATTTTTCTGCCCTTGTCCTCAAGGACAACCTTGTAAATGTGGACAGAGGAAAGGAATGCTCTCACAAGCGCCCAATTCTATTGGATCATGTAGAAATTGTGGAAATACCTGTGGTAGTTGTGGCTGCTGCGGTTGAACTAGTTTATCACGTATTATATAATGCAGTTCTTACCAATTACCAATACAATAATACAAAACTATAAAAATGATGATAAAATAACCTTTTATATTTTATAAACAAAACGGTACATTGTACTTACATGTATAATGCATAAAAAACTGAAAAATATAATAGACAATAGACAAAAGAAATACATTGAACAATTATGTAAAAAAAATAATGGTGAGAGCTTCATACATGAATGTGTATCCTAATATAATGAATAACCAACGACTGTATAATATGTATGAATAAACTGAATTATAATACGACAAATCGGATGAACGAAAAAATAATCAAAGGTTTATATTTTGTGACATTTTTGCTGTCCTGTAGATACTAAATACGAAAAGTTAAAAGTATGATTTTTGTACATTTAATACAACACGAGAACGGAATAATATTTTATATTTGTTTATTGTTTATATTAGATTAGATAAGGTACTTTTGGTCGATATATTTATAAATGCGGTATTACAATACAACGTATTATACGATATTATGGATATAAATAATTTTTGCTAATTTTCTCCGTCTTTGTAATATTATTGTAACTTTTAAAAAGTACAAAATAACAATATCATCATATATGATTTGTTGCAATTAATATTTATAATAATTGTTTGCATAATTCTTAAATCTTGAACTACCTTAAAAATTAATTAGTCTTACTAACTAAAATTTAAGATTCATAAAGAAGAACTTTGAAAAAAATAAATACATTTTTCAATATTGTACATATGGTGTATCTTATAGCTTGAGACGTTTGAGTGTTATTTAATTTCTGAAACGGAAATCATCGACAAAGATAAATCAGTCACAGACTGACTATTTACATTTGATCGACGCCTATACTGAAATGTTCTAGCTTCTAATAACTTTGGATTTCTTTGCGAGTAGTAATCATTAAAATCAACACGATAGCCAAGTCCAGAAATATAAATATTTGTGTATGTATCATCAACGTAACTTTCAATGGCAAGTAAGAATGACTGGATCAAATTCTATAAGAAAAGTAAAAGAAGTAGAAAATAAATTCAATATCATTAATTTCTGTTAAATCGAATTTCGGTAATAATGAATAATGATAATCATAGTAATTAAACAATCATTTTGTATATTTTATATTGCACTTTGGATTGTACGTATTGGAATTCTTACGTGTAGTGCTTTATGAAATGTATCAATTGTAGACTCAGACTCATTAATGAAACACTTGAAATCCCTTTGGATGAAATCTTTGAGCTCTTCACTTTTTTCTGTTGATTTATCATCCAAAGATGCTTCTTCTAGACGACGCGCATATTCATACGAGATTTTTTCACAAAATTCCGTATGATAGTGTTCAAATTTGTAAATTTGTCCATAAATGGCTTGTAATGACATAAGAATTTCAAATGAAGCTGGATTTTGGAGGCAACGAGTTCCTAAAATATCGATAAATTCCTCATGTGCTCTTATAATTTCTTCTAAACAAGTGACATTCGCCAACTGTTAAATGTAAAAAGTAAAAGATGACATTTTTTCATTAAGTTTTTTATGGCTTATGAAATCGTTAAATTGCTATTAAATCATTTCAATAGATTTCGTAGTATATAAATGCTTACATCACTCATTAGTTTTTGCCAGAGAGTCTCTACAGCTTCAAACATGGCATAAAATCGTAATTGACGAATATAATTATTCAATTCATGGATTAGATTATTGTGTTTGAATGTAATTATACTAATCTCTGGGATTGTCCGTAGTAATTTTATACTAAAGATTTTCTTATCGACCCACATTTGTGAAACGAGTGTCTCAGCTCGCCGAGTATCCCATAAAAAGGAAAAAACTCGAGAGTAGACTGCCATCGTATCCAGTGTGAGAACCTACAAAACATTTTATAGATTAAAATTTAATACCTTCTAGATTTCAATATCCGAATCTTTGATACAGGATTTGATGTTTTAAAATGTTCGTTCGTTTTGTAAAATCTTTAAAATTACTTTATAAATTTTATAAATAATAAATAATAATGAGTATTACTTGATGTAAACATGGACTTGTTTTGTATTCGAGACAAAATACATCCCATATTTGATCATCATCTCCAAACGGCGCTCGGGTTACAAATAGACGAGAAAGGTACTCTTTGGTAGCAACACGAGTCGCCTGGAACAGCGCATGATGTAAAGTGGCTTGAAGTTCCAGTGTATTCATTATTCTGGCAGGTTTCATGAGATCATCTCTGAAAGTTTCAAGTGAATGTAAAGAAATTTCAAAGTTAATAATCATAAAACAAGGCAAATGTATAATTCATAAATATAAGACTACAATGAGTAATTATTAGCAGTGGTTTTAATCATGAAAATATATATTATTTTACGTACTTTACTTTATTTACAAACAGTTGAAAAAAATCTCCTTGGCCTTGTAAAATGTAATACTTGATTGTGTGAAGATGTTCAAAGAGTCTTTCATATGTGAGGACTTCCTTCAAAACTAAATCTGACGTAACCATTGATGCAGTTTTGATAAGGTCTTGAAATAACGTGTCTTTATCTCGAAGAGTTTGTTCGACTAAAAAAAATCAAAATTCATGGGCATGTAATTAAAAATTAAAATACCGTCAAACTATTAGAATTTAGAATATAAAATACACTATTGGTCGTATTTATATTGTTTTTCATTAGTACTTTTAGTTATAAGCTAAACTAAATCTGTCGTAGCATGTCATAAAAAAAAGATTCACTCACTGTCAATATCTTTATAAATTTGAAAAAATTTAGTTTTATCTTGAAATGCATCTGATGATTTACAAACATCTATTAAAAAATTTAGATTTTTCCCTGCTCTAAAAATCAAATTAGCTTCCACGGGTGAGATGAAACTAGGAATTTTGTCCTTCCTATATAAAATTCAAGGGAAAAAATCAGTGCATAAGAATTAGTTATAAAACAAACATAAAGTACTGCATAATTATTATGCCATATAATATTATATTCAATATTCAATATAGAGTTTACATACTTGAGTACAAATTTTCCTCTCCACATATTTTCTGAATGGACGGTAGGATTAACAGCAATGAAAAATTCTTCATATTTATCATGAAAATTTCCAACAAAGATCCAATTTCCAATCATTTTATAAATAGGACGAGCTACATAGGCTAATGTACGATGAGCAAAATCTTGGATTTCTGGATCTCCATGTTGAGTAAATTCATGAAGAATTGAACACAAATTTCCACCTTCACATCCTGGATCAATATGAGACAGTATACTCGTCATAGCCTGTAGAATTTTGGATTTAATTATAACACACACTTTTAGACAATTACATTATAATAACATGACTTTTTTTTGTCATAAACAAGCATATGAAATTCGAAGGCATTTTGCATAATCAAAAAACCATTGAACATAATAATATATTGTATCATGTCTCAGAAAATACCTTCAATAGTTTTTTCGAATCATACATCAAACATTCTAGTTGATGTAAGGAGATTGTATGAGATCCAAATGGAACAATGTTACGATATTTTTCCAAATCTGTATCACATGCCTGCCCAGTCATCTAAAAAATAATAATAAAATATGTATTCACATTTAAAATAACTACTGATCAATTTAGCTGCTAAACTTTAGCAATAAAATAAACGATTTTATAAAGTATAAAAATGAAAATAATGAGAGAAACTATAAATTCTCTTCTATATTAAGGTCATTCTCTCACCAATCTTTCAAGACTTAAAACCATGAGATCAAATTCACGTAATTGAGCTTGAAAAAAATATTTGAGTGCTTCAAAACATTTTCCTCGAGTAGATTCATAAAGTTGATTTTTAATCATTTTGTAACAAACACCAATGGGACACATACGAAGAGCTAGACTTTTATGAGATGGGTGAAGTAAATTATCCTAGAAATTAGAAAAGAAATTGACTTTAATTCAACGTTTGAGTAATACTTTTTCAATATAACAGACAGAGAGCAGGGAAATGAAATATTGACAATATTATATATTATTATGAACATTTCTCATACATCACAGTAGAAAGCAAAATAGTTATTTTCATTCCATTGTAAAATAGTTCCATTGCAGCCTTGAAATATCAGAAGTAAGTCCATAACTAATACTCGTTCCATTTCAGCAAAATTAGCTATATTTATTTCAAGACAAAAGAAACATATTATGTAAAGACTTTAGACTTTATTATACATAAAGTATAAGCCCATTATCATATTGCAGATAATATATTATACAGGTGTTCATCATAATTAAATTACTTTCATTCGACACTAATGTCCCATCCATCTTCATTGAAGGTACAGACAGAGTTGATGGGAAGACACATGATGTTGTTTTATTTGCAACACTTTTGTTATTGTTGTCTTCCTTCAAATTATGTAAACTTGATGACGTTTGAGTGGATCCATAAGTTTCCTTGTCTAATGATAAAGGTTTTGTTTTAAAATTGGAAAAAGATGAGAGCACTTTGACATTCTGTCTATGTACTTCAATATCCAAGGAGTGACGAATATTGGGCTGATTGACTGGATTTACTAGCTCTTGTCCCAGAATCGGAAGACGACTATTCCATTTTATGTCATGAATAATTTTGGTAAAATCTTGACTGTCAAGGGATGGTAACTGAAGAAATTGATGAGGATATGATGAAGTATTCATCAGTAATTTTATGTTTGATTCTGCTACTCCTCCTGTTAACTTGTAAGGATTTGTCTTTAATTTCACAGTTGACACGGATGTAGACATTATGAATGGAATGTAATTTAATATCTTTGATGTTTATAATTTATAATAATGCAACAATAATATAATTAAACTTCAACAATTTATTGATTTAAAATGGTCTGTCATTTCTTTGAAATTTGAAATAAATAAAATAAATAAATGAATTTATGATTTGAACCCATAAAAGCGGTACCGCTGGAGTAAGCATGTCTAGGCAGTTGGTCATTGTTCACAGATACGCAAAAGTTTCTCTCGCACACACATTTTTCTACTTCTATAAAATGATGTGCCAAACTATATTAGATGAGACACGATAAATAATAAAAGGAATGAAGGATTATGAAAATGCATTTTGTGCAAAAGAGTTGTATGTTAATCATGATGTAAATCAACAACATTCCAAATATTACAACGCATTTCAATTTTTAGCAAATTTGAGTAAAAAAATCCCTATCAAAATCTACATGATGCATTCTAGTTAGATTTACCTACTCTGACTAAATTAAAATCATAATTTTCTCTACTGTGATATTCATGTAAAAACGTACCAGACCAGACATGCACCAAACCAAAAAAAACCAAGAAGAGAAAGACAGTCAAAACAACAAAATGTACCATAATATTATGTTATACATGTTACATATCACGTTCTATTGTTTGTTATTTTTCCCATTGTTGTGATGAGAAGAGTTTGTATTTTGTAACGGAAATTTTTTACACAGTTTTATTCAACATGAAGCTCTCTATGCTCTATATACATAATATATCTAAAAGTTAAAGAGGAAAAGTGATATAAATCAAAAAGAAAACAAATAATACAATAGAAAAAGTGTACTATTATTGTAAATAAGTAAGTATTTATACGTAATTCCTAGACAGATATGGGATATAGGAAGCAAGTTTTACGTATATATAGGAATAGAGATACAATAATATATTTTATCATTTATATAATATTATAATATTATTATGCTTTATACAGTCTCACACATTTTACAGCAGTCCCTCATATATTTTATAATGTAATATACATGTATGTACAAAAAAATAGTAATCAGTAATCACATAATCAGTCCAGAGTCCAGAGAAGGATGTTTTCCTTTTAAAAGACGGGCATTCCATGTTGTGGATACATGTTGTAAGGAAAGGAGTAGACATTTTGTTGATATTGTGGCTGATATTGTGGAGGAAGACGTGGTTGAGGAGGAGGCTGTTGTTGTTGAACATAATATGGTGGACTCGAATTCAATACACAAAGTTGAGGTTCTTGCATAGACTGAACACTGGAACGTTCATAGGTTTTTGAACTGGAACTGGATGTGCCAAGTCTTCTTGCTTTTTGTCGCCTATTCACAAATAGAAAGAGGGAGAAAGAGAAAATAAAGAATTTGCTTTTAAGACTAAATATTTTACTTCTTTTTCAAATGTTATCATACTGCGAGTATGTACTTTCACAATAATAATATAATATAATATTATGTAACTGGACTAAAAATATAGTACATAATGTTTTTAGTAAAGTATGTATACAATGCATAATATTATAATACCTATTTGAAAACCAAACACGAACAACAACTTTCGTTAGTCCTGTATACTCTGAAATCATGTCCAGATCCTCAGAAGTCGGCTTTGAATTGACTCGAAATGCTCTTTCAAGGGCTGCTCTACATTTGGTCTCAATTGAAGATCGTTTCTTTCGACGTCGGGTATTCAGAGGATGATTGTGATGATGTGGATTGAAAATAGAATTTGGATCACTTAAACTTTTGGTAGCCTCATCCAACCACTTTTCAAGTAATGGTTTCAGTTTGAGCATGTTTTTGTAGGAAAGACTCAGTGCTTCAAAGCGAGAGATGGTTGTTTGAGAGAAATCAGTACCATATAATTTACCCAAGGCAATTCCAACATCTCCTTGAGTAAATCCTAATTTGACTCTTTTTTGCTTAAACGTAGTCACAAAATTATCAATTTCTTCCAATTGTATATTTTCATCGGATGACTCCAAGTTCACATGATGAAATTCTTGTTTTGCATCCTCCTGTCTAATTTGCATTCCACTCAAAACACAATAATTATTATTATTTTGATGGTATTCTCTAGAAATAGTAGAATTAGATTGATTAGGATGCTGATGTTGGTGAAACGTTTCCAGAGAAGTCTTTTCATTTGCCATTTGTTCCTCAATGAATGATTCGATTGCTTGAAGGTCCTACAAAATATATATACAAAATGAATGAAAATCACTGCTCAAAATTTTATCAGTATTCTCCTTTTTTTGGTTTTCTGTTTTCTGTCACATGATGCTACTTTGAGAAATAAGGAGGAAATCGGAAGGAAAGAATAATATCAGCATTTATGTATAGTTGTTATATATGTATATACTTAAAAAATATATAAATCAACTCACCTCCTCCAACAGTAGATAAGAACCTTGAATGTGTGCCAAATCAGACATGATTAAGTATTATATAGTGATTATGGTGTGTGTGTACTCTGGTTTTATATAATTTTAATATTAATGAGTATAAATATTATTGAGATTAATTCTACAAAAAATGGCTATTACTATTTCAACTACTTCTCTATAGCTTATAACTTTTAATAAAATACAGCGACGAAAATTTTACTACTGCAGTTGTAATCACACTAAACGGTTAATGAATATTTTATGCGAAGATTTATTTTGTCTATGATCTTGTCTTGATACTTTTTTACTAGTGATCTTACTAAAGACTGGAAATGCAATACGTTTTAAAACCACCTATTTTACTACTTCTAGTTTTTAATTCTGAATATTTTAAGTACTGAGACAATTCCTACTAGATTTTACAATAATATTGTAATATAAGGTAATCATGTAATTTAGGTATATGTATAGATACAGAGATTTTTGAGAGTCTATAATATAGTCTATAATATTCCATACAATGCAAATTCCATTTCAGAGAGAGAAAGAGAGAGAAGAAACAGTGTGTAATACTTAATATGTCATTCTATCATAAAAACAGAATAAAACATGAAATTCATGTATTGCATGAATTATGAATAGTACCTGTAGCCTGTACATTGTACATATGTATACTAGTCAGTATATCACTACAACTAAAACTAAACCATTTTTATAAAATACTTTTGGACTTGTATGTATCATAATATGTATAAAACTGTGTATATATCGATACTTATGTTCCAGTAAAATGTGCTCTATAGTCTCTACATTTTCTACGCGATTGGAATTTGCCAGAAAAGTCTCAATGTTTTAAGTATAGCACATAGCATAAGTTAAAAATTATCATACTTCCATCTTCATAATCCTCAACCAAAAAATCAGAGGAATTTTCATTCATTCCTTCATGGATGTATGTATACACATACATGTGTGTTCAAATATCTCCAATAAGTGCTATTCAATATATTATTATACTCTCAACTCGATACAGAGTAGTTAAACGAGTCAATACTACAAAAAAAAAACACCGATTCAGTTTTTTTCCACTGTATTCTTTACAACTTTTAGACAATGTACAAAAAAAACGAAACAAAAAGATAACCAAATTTTCAACATGAAATAAAGCATTTAAAAAATCCATAATCCATAAAAAGACTTTGCATTATAATATCTCTTTGTATAGATAATATATTATATGTAGCTCTCATATAGTTTAAAGCTTATTTCATCCCACAGATTACTGAATTCACCAATGTACATTGTATTATAGTATAGTACCCATATAATAGTATGTAAAATACTAAATAAATATTAATATTCAATACATTTCATGCTGCATAGTTTGAATCAGCATTTATTATGTAAAAAGGTATAATCCAATTAAGAGTTTTCAAAGACATTTCCTTTGAATTCCCAAAAGAGTATTCTAGCTCCACAATACGTAATGAACCACAATTCGTAAAATACATGAAAGCCACTAAGCAACTCAACAATGTGTCATAAAATAGAAATCTCCGATTGCTGTTTTGCAACTGATTGTTGAACTCGAGGAATCGTCATCTGCAAAAAAAATGTGCAAGTAATAAATATATTATGTATTAAAAGTATTTAATTTCATTTAATCACATTTCACATCTTTCATAGTACGTCATAACAATACACGTATAATGTCTCTCTCTGTCCGTATTTATTATACAATGCCCCAATGCAATGTTCAGTAAGGGATTGCAAGAAAGACCGGTGTCACAACCGAATGCCATCCATGTCTGAATATGAAAAAGAAAGACACCGTCACCGCTTTTGGATAACAAAAATTTTCGTAAAAAATATAATATTTTTATTGAAAAAGTTTCATTTCAGATGGACCATTATATTCTTCAGTGTGTGATCAGTGATCAGTGATCAATGATTTTTTTGCACAAAACTTTTCAGCAAACGTTTTTCTCTGGATCCTTGAAAGTCAAGGATGTGATTTTGTGGCACGAGTTCAAGTTTCGTAAAAGTGACGAAAAAAATGAATCATGAATCATGAATCGTAAATCGTGATTTCTGATTAAATATAGTTAAGTAGAATTTTAATTGTGATTTCAAGTAATTGTGTACGAGTTAAAATCTTATAATGGCGACATCAGGATTCCGTGGATCATTTTCTGTACAAGCAGCAAAAGGGGCTGTAAATTGGTTTCCAAAACACATGGCTTCCGGTTCGTAATTAAAAGTAGTTTCAAATTCTCATGTCAGTGTTTTGAATTTGCATCATTGTAGTATTTACCATGTTTATGCACAATTTGATTTATCTATATTACTTTTTAATTACTTGTCTTGGTATTCCATATAGGATTGAAGCAAATGCAAGCCAAATTAAGAACTGTGGATTGTGTTGTTGAGCTTCATGATGCTAGAATTCCAATTACTGGACGTCACACTAATTTTGCACATCAAATCATTGGGAATAAACCACATATTCTTGTTTTAAATAAATGTGATCTTGTTAGTCACTCAGATATGACACGAATTAGGAAAGCACTTGAAGGCTACAACATTAATAATTTACTTTTCACAAATTGTAAAAATGAAAAAGATGAAGGAATTCAAAGGGTATGTTTATAAATAAATAAATGTTACCATAATATGTAGTTGGATTTTTTTACATACAATTACGCCTGTGATCTTTTCAAAACGGACAAAGTTAATGTTAAAGACATAGGCTTTGTCCTTTTTGAAAAGATCAGAGGCAAATTTTTTGTACTTTTTTCCTTTAATTTTACTTTTTAATCATCAATGAATATTTATTATTTATGAATGAATTTTAGTTGGTTCCAACAATGAGAAAACTTGTTGAAGGATCAGAACGGTTTGGACGTGCATCAGCAAATGAATATCATGCCATGATAGTTGGGATTCCTAATATTGGAAAATCTTCATTAATTAACATTTTAAGAGCAAAATATTTAAAGAAAGGTAATTATTGTTATTGAATTAGTGTGGAATATCAAAATGATTATTTTTTCGGCCGTGAATACATTTGTGTACTATAAATGTATCAGAATATATTATAAATTCTAAATTTTAATTAAAAAACATTGTATTATTATGATAAGATTTTAATCTATGAATGTTTTCTTTTACTTTTGAAAATTTAATACAGGTCGAGCAGTTAAAGTTGGACCTGCTGCTGGTGTTACAAAATGTGTACATGAAAAAGTTAAAATTTGTGAAAACCCTTTAATGTTCCTATTTGATACACCGGGTATTTTAGCACCTAGAGCTACTGACATTGATTCTGGTCTTAAATTAGCTATTTGTGGTACGTTTCTTTTATTCAATATAATAATATGCTCATATCATATACTTTATACTTGTTTCAATTAGTCAAACTTTTATGTAGATAAATAATAATACATGCTTAATGAATGCAATACACAACATACAAATTTCTCTTTGATTTTTATAGGAAATCTACCAGATCATCAAGTAGGAGAAGTCCTAATAGCAGATTATCTTTTATATCAAATGAATAGAAAAAAATGTTTCCGATATGTCAAGTATTTTGGATTACAAGGTTCGTCTGATTGTATCACAACTGTCCTAAGTGCCGGTGCAGTCAAATTTAATTTCATGTTAAGTCTAAAACTAAATAGTAAGTGACATGTTTTTTTGCCTGTTTGTTTTTTATTCCAAATAATATGGATAACACTACATATAAAATGATGTTCAATGTACAGCTTTATTTTCACGTTTTTTTTTTAAATATTATTGTATGTTAACTAATACAAATTTTCTTTCATTTCATTTTCCCTCACAGACCACTATGTGAACAAACCAGATTTAAAATTAGTTGCTACACATTTCATAGCTCAGTTTCGCAAAGGGGAACTTGGTCACCTAGTTTTTGATGATTTGATAACTCCAAAAGTATTAGAATTTAAAAAGAATAGTAATTTAGATCTTGTAGATGAAATGCCTACTACTGAGGATTTAAGGAAGCGTGTTATACCTGCATGAAATGAAAGTATATTATACTAGCGTATAGTTTAATATGTATGATATATGAGAACCCTTTTTTCGCAACGTAAAATTTATACTATAAAAGTGTGTGCATTTATAATATTATTATACATGAATCATTCGCACATCGACAAATCAAAACGAGGAATGGTGGAAACTACAACTAGGTGAGTTTGTTTTTTGTTCCCCACATACTTCCTAATCATATTCTTATTATTATTAATTATTACCATGCTACAGATTCAAAAGTAGTGCAATGTAGTAGAAAGACGTTTAGGTTTTTTTTATTGAACTTTTTGCTGTATTTATTATATTTGTGCATCTTATTTTCCAGTCATATTTTTTGATGTTACGAAAGTTAAGTAGTGTAATAATATAACATGTTTAATAAATAGTCAATAATCATAATAATATTCACAACTATTAAATAATTTTATAAGCTATATATATGATTATGAAATCTTTGCGAACGATAAAATGATATTATTATGATTGCGAGGGGTGACATATTTATAAGATATGTAAGAAATAATTTGTATGTATTTGATTAAAAATGTCATATTTTTTATCAAAGACTCTAAACAAAATATAGTAAAATAAATGGAAAAAGATGATAATAAACTATAACAATAGTAATAGTAATTCAAGACAAATTTCAATCTGAATACTACAACAACAAGTAAAAGACAAAGCATTGAACAAGCATCTTTTTATAATTTAGAATGGATAATACATATTGGTAATGTATACTAAATTAATTTTTTGTTATTAATTCATTAATAATAATAATTAACATTAAAAGTATTTTTTGGATATATTGGTTATCTAACATGGCATAAATTAGGAGTGGCAGTAATATTTTAATATACTAATAATAATATTATTTATACTTAATTAATATTATTTTATCTATTATTTAAATATTTTATATCACGACATTTAGACGATGAAACAACACACGATACTACTAATACGACGAATAAGGGGCGCACTAAAAAATACTACATTCTACAATATACATACACATAATAATAGTGATAATTGTATTATTCTAATTTATCATTATCAGTAATTGCCTTGTCCTCAGCTTCTAATGATGAATAGAGAGAGATTTCCTTCTGCTCATCTTTTTCTTTTTAATTTTTAATAAGAAACACTAAGAGTTTTTCTTGTATTAAAACTATTATGTATTATGGGGACACATGCACACACACAGTATAATATTGAGAATTAAAGAGAGACATCATCGTGCTTAATGGTTTAGTTCATAATATTATGTAGTAACTTTTGTAGCTTATCCACTTTACAAAAGTTTTTTAAACTGTAAACTTCTCGTGTATGCAGACCAGACAGGAGACAAAAATACATGCATTTTAAATAAGTATTCGTAAGCTGCCGTCGTACTTCTTGTCTGTCTGTAAATTCTAAAACATTTTCTTTACTTTGAACAAAGTTTTCCTTTTGGGTCTTCTTCACTCTGTTGTCTTTTCCTTCGAGTTCAACTTGATTGATTGGTTGGTGTGAAATGTATGTATATGTAGTTGTTTCAGACTGTAATAGAAAATGACACTTTCCTTATATACGAACTTTAACGAATAAGTTGTTATCGTCATTATTTTGTAATTTGTAGTAAAATGTCTGGAAAGTTGGACATTATCACGAGATTCTTCATTATTCATTACAGAGTAGAAGGGGGATTAAAACTTTTAAATGATTTTATAAATAGTTTATCTTTCCTTTATGTACAATAGCTCGTCTTTTATTTCTTAACCATGTATTTACATATTATGTAGATATTATTATTATTATTATCGGTTCACTGAGAGAGAGGTAGAAGATTATAGGGATGGGGCAAACTGAAGATTATTAATTAATATTGATTATAATAATAATAATAATCATCATTATTATTATTATTACTTCTAATTCTATACTACGATTTATTTAATTAATTATTTGTTTAGTTAATAGAATCACTGGTTTTTTCCAGATAAATTTTGAACTCGACAGCCACCATACTGTCGACTTCTTCTCCGTCCTCGGCCATTTCCATTTGTATTGCCTCCTCCCTGTTTTCTCCTCTTTCGACGATTTCCACCACCGCCGGTTTTACTATTGCTTACAAGTTCAGTTCCTTCTCCAGCAATCACCGACATTGGTAACGGGTTTGAACAATCCATACTTCGAAATGTCCGTACTGCATTCTTCAGGACCTGGAAAGAGCCGTTCTGTCGTAAAAATGAGTTTATTTGAAAAATATTAGTAAAGCATCACAGTTATTACAACATCAAAATATATTATGTTATACATAGTACATAGTGCATAGTCAATACAGTTATGGCTCCTTTTTTTTAATCCACTGAACACTAAAAGTAATCATTATTATTATTATTATTACTATCATAGTTGCTTTGCTGTTTTGTTCATTACCTTATCTTTTCCATTCCATGCCATAACAAAAGTGGTGATCCTTTGATCTCCTTTTGTAATACCCATTACAATGTAAGGTTGACCAGGACGTAATTTTTCGACACAACAATTGTCTTTGGATTCCAATCCTACAGAACGAAATTCACGGGATTTTCTAGTCCCTTCCCTTGGTTTAAAAAACCTTCCTTTTCTAAATTCTAGACTTGAACCACGAGTCCGCTTAAATTTTGCTCGAAATACTGTAAAGAAAACAAAAAAAATGGTACTTTAAATGTTTCAGGCACTTCTTTATAATTTATAATATTTGCACAGACATCAGAATTAAATGTAGATGAAAAGAGATATTTGAGATTGTCGTACCAAAGTCTGCACGGCAAAAGTTGTCTACAATATTTTCACAAGTATGTGCTTGATGACATGCTGGACATTCAGGATCGTCTGAAATACATACATAAACAAATGAATTTATTGTTTATTGTTTATCACAAGTTGGGATGAATAGACTATAACGACTTTCCATGTATTCCATTTTTCATTCAATAAATATACCTGTACTGTAGAAGATAGTAAGTACGTACCATTTTTATCAGCATTATTTGCTGCTCCAGGCCTTATGCAGAGATCATGATCTTCAGGAAACTGGTCACATTTTAGCATTGAGGGCCATGGATACTTATACGCGAGCATTCGAGGTTCACATCTTTCTTGTACACCCTAGAAAACAAACCCAAATTGTTTATTTTTACATTTTGCATGCAATAAAAAATACAATAATAATTACGTTTATCAGCAGTCTCATTAAAACATGCACTACTATAGGACTTACTTGACATAGTGAGCGACAGGGGTAGATGGGTCTATCAAGACAAATTGGACTGAACAATGAGCATAGGAAAAGTTGGGTATCAGGATGACATTGAAGACCTAACAAGGGGATCCAGGATTTGGCCTGAGAACAAACGAATTATTTTAAAATCATAATAAGTTCATCAATAATCTTTATTTTATTACTCTATTTATATTCAGCCACATTACATAATGTTACATCGTCTACATAAAATTAAATCTACATTCTACATAATATAAGCAACAGACAGAAGAAAAGAAGTAAAATACATTTCATGTTCTTTTGATTTTTGAAACTGTGTATTTCAAAAGAGTTGATCTTGTAACAATAGTTGAATTTATGTGCATAAATGTATTATGTACTCAGCAATTCATACAATCTGTCTCTGTCCTGTATGTAGAATAGAATAGATGGATACAGAAGAAAAGATTAGAGAATATAATAGGATGAGGGAAAGAGAGAGAGAGAGAGACAGAGAAAATGAATTTGAAAATGAAAGCTGAAAACTCAAAATTGTTTATTCAGCTGCTTTCGTCTCTCTATCTCTATCTCACTCATTGACTTGACTTGAATTGACTGACAGTCCTGTACAGCACAGTACATACTTACATTTGTGTGTACTTAACAATTTGAATAGGAATAGCAGTGCATTCACAATTCACAGTATTCAGTATTCATAGACTAATAATCTATTTCACACTGTACAATTGCTGAGCAACTATCTGACAAACAGATGCAATTTTGTGAAGAAGTCTCATGCCACATGCCATCATGCCATGAAAGCAAGAGTCGAATGTCGAATGTCGAGAGTCTAGAGTATTTACATGGAACCAGATAAAGATGCTTATTCATTTTTCACCATTTACAACTTACAACCAAGTCTTTTGTTATTACTAGTGTCCTGAAATAATCAGTATATGTGTAATATGTGTACCTCTATTGGTTGTGGGTGTAAAATTTGAGGGGAACGTGCTTCAGTTTTCGGTTTACCTATATACATTTAGTACAGTATACAATATACATGCATAATACATACATATTATATTATGTTTGTGGAGCAAGCCAAGAGTTAATCTCTTCTTTCTCTTTCTCTCTCTCTCTCTATACAGAACACATAAAAGTAATCCCCTCCTTTTCCACACTAATTGATCACACATGTACTACTGCTCTTTTGTTGACAAATGGGCAAAAGGCAAAAGTTTCAACAGTGCAGTGTGCAGTGTGAAACTGTATGACTAGAGACTAGACTCATTTAATTTTTGACCACGAAACACTTTCCACTATAAGTACATACATATGTAATAATTTTTTCAACATTATGATGTATAATGGCGACTTAATATTTAATATTATTTAATGTGTATGTCTATTTGAATGAAATATGAAGGAATGCTAAAAAACATCATCATCTATAAAAGAATCTACAATCATAGTTCGTAGTCAATTGTACAATTGTATTGTCATATCCGCAATGGGTATATATATCCGTCACATTTATTATTATTATTACTATTATTATTGTAGATCATAGATGGTTAATAACGACATATTGTTCATTATGTGTACAAGGGAAAAAAATTCAAATTCAATGGACTGATATAACATATAACTGATGACTGATACAAACTATCTAAGAAATTGAATATCGAACAAAGTATACATTATACTATTACAAAATTATTGTGTGACAAGTGAAAAGCCCGTGGCCTCAGGCCACGTAATCAATCTAATAGTTGTGGTTTTCGTGTCTCGTACGTTAGTTCGTAATGAAATTGTTGATATCTATGTATCAAAAAGTGACCATATTTATTTAAAACTTTGATTTTACTTTTGTGAACTGAATCAGGTGAAAATGAAAAATATAATAAACAAATAAGAAGGCGTTTGCCAGTAAAATTACTGTTGCCCAGAGCAAGGGACGTGGACCCCCCTTGCTCTAATGGGTAAACCATTGGATCTAACCGAGAATCCAAAATAGAGAGTTGTTTAAATGGTTTATCTCTTGGATATATCC